>CAUEEP010000907.1:0-84726 GCA_958450365.1 Mesorhabditis belari
TCGTACTTCTGTTAAAAAAGTAACAAATTCACCAAGTAATCTATAGTTTACTCTATAAAAAAGTGTTTTTTTTGTTCAATTTGCATCTTTTAAATGAATTTCGGTTCACTTTCAAGCAAATTCGAGAGTGAAAAACGCCTTTTTCGTAAAAATCTATAAAAAACTCTACGGAAAAATTGGCTGAATGAATTTCTCTGAAATTTTGGCGAAATATCAAACGTTTTTTTTCTCTATCTTTTATCTATTGACACGAAGATAGGTTTTCTTTAGCTAAGGTGTCTAAACCGCATCTAAACCGCATCGAGTTAGCCCTTTTTGACTACCCGACTTCATACTCTCAAGAAAATCCAGGCATTAAATATTTTTAAACCCGTTTTAATGTTATTTTGCAGAAAAATAATTGCTTTTTCTAATGAAATCAACCGTAGTTTAATTGGTGCATTTGTTGGCTTGAAACGGCAGACGAAAAGGAACAAAAACACTTATGCATCAACCTAATATTAGATTAGATCAGGGCCACCAGGACCAGACCAGGACCAGGATCAGGTGACCAGGACCACCAGGACCAGACCAGGACCAGGATCAGGTGACCAGGACCACCAGGACCAGACCAGACCAGGATCAGGTGACCAGGACCACCAGGACCAGACCAGGACCAGGATCAGGTGACCAGGACCACCAGGACCAGACCAGGACCAGGATCAGGTGACCAGGACCACCCAGGACCAGACCAGGACCAGGATCAGGTGACCAGGACCACCAGGACCAGACCAGACCAGGATCAGGTGACCAGGACCACCAGGACCAGACCAGGACCAGGATCAGGTGACCAGGACCACCAGGACCAGACCAGGACCAGGATCAGGTGACCAGGACCACCAGGACCAGACCAGGACCAGGATCAGGTGACCAGGGCCACCAGGACCAGACCAGGACCAGGATCAGGTGACCAGGGCCACCAGGACCAGACCAGGATCAGGTGACCAGGACCACCAGGACCAGACCAGGACCAGGATCAGGTGACCAGGACCACCAGGACCAGACCAGGACCAGGATCAGGTGACCAGGGCCACCAGGACCAGACCAGGACCAGGATCAGGTGACCAGGGCCACCAGGACCAGACCAGGACCAGGATCAGGTGACCAGGGCCACCAGGACCAGACCAGGACCAGGATCAGGTGACCAGGGCCACCAGGACCAGACCAGGATCAGGTGACCAGGACCACCAGGACCAGACCAGGACCAGGATCAGGTGACCAGGACCACCAGGACCAGACCAGGACCAGGATCAGGTGACCAGGGCCACCAGGACCAGACCAGGACCAGGATCAGGTGACCAGGGCCACCAGGACCAGACCAGGACCAGGATCAGGTGACCAGGGCCACCAGGACCAGACCAGGACCAGGATCAGGTGACCAGGGCCACCAGGACCAGACCAGGACCAGGATCAGGTGACCAGGGCCACCAGGACCAGACCAGGACCAGGACCAGGTGACTAGGGCCACCAGGGCCAGACCAGGGCCACCAGGACGTTATTTTGCAGAAAAATAATTGGTTTTTCTAATGAAATCAACCGTAGTTTAATTGGTGCATTTGTTGGCTTGAAACGGCAGACGAAAAGGAACAAAAACACTTATGCATCAACCTAATAGTTGTAGCGGTGTTCAAAATGCAAAATTCGCTATTTTAGAGGGTGCGTTTAAGAATTTGAAACGCACTGTATAGGCTTTTCAGCAGATATTCAGATACACAAGATATTCAGCTAAAAAGCTGCAAAGCAATAAATGATTTGGGGCGCGAAATAGAATGAAGGGGCACGGATTTCCGCAATACTTTTCCAATTTTTTGGCTGTCAGAGTTAGGTAACTTTTTAATGGTTATTCGCCACACTTGTTGTATTGTAAGTGATAATTAAACGCACTGTATAAGGCAACTGTTGTTCATTTGACGCGATGATTTACTATTGCGGCAGAGATGCCAAAGGAAAGTGCCAGTAATTGTAAGTGATAAAAAGACATTGTAAGTGTCTTTTTATCCAAAGTGATCTCTTTTGTAGTAAAAGGCATAGAAAGTATCGATTTATTTAATAAATATAAGGTAAGGTAGCCTTGATTTCACTTACCTTTTGTTAACAACAATCTCGATGGTCGACCTCGTCCCTTACCATCGGAGATCAGCACCAAACCGTGATGAATCTAGAATTGAGCAATAAAACCTTCAAAATATAATAGTTATCGATATAAACTATGAAAATAGAATAGCTATTTGTAACTTGTAGAGTAGCTATTCGTAATAAATAATCTTAAA
Organism: Mesorhabditis belari; assembly: GCA_958450365.1. Classification (NCBI taxonomy): domain Eukaryota; kingdom Metazoa; phylum Nematoda; class Chromadorea; order Rhabditida; family Rhabditidae; genus Mesorhabditis; species Mesorhabditis belari. Next base: position 2,310 of record CAUEEP010000907.1, read on the forward strand.
CCCACAACGTCAAGATTTCTGTGCTTTTGCTTCATTCTGAATTCTAAATTCTGAAAAGAAACATATTATTGAAAAGTAAAAAAGAAAACTGTAAAGTAAAACAGGAAAAAAAGCTTTTAAAACGAAAATTTCAAGATAAAATAGAAATTTTCAAGTCAAATGGATAATCAAGACTGATAAATAAAACAAAAAAAAGTGGGTCGGTGAAGATTTAAAGCTGATAAAGTGGAGAAACTTGGTTTAAAACGCCTCAAATCGCTCTTTATTTCCAAAATATCAAACATATTTGGTCTTTTCGTCAAAGAAAAGCTCTAAAGTGAGCTCATTACAACTGGAGAAGAGTGCCCGTTTTCTCTTTTTCTTTCTTTTCTTTCTTTTCACCTATTACAACCTTCTGCTCGATCTCAAACCCCAAATTGATCAGCTGGCACTAAAAGAAAGACATAGACAAGGGCTGTACTTTGTGCTCAGGCTTAGGTTTAGGCTTACGTTTAGGCTTAGGCTTAGGTTTAGGTTTAGGCTTGGGTTTAGGCTTAGGTTTAGGCCTGGCTTTAGGCTTAGGCTTAGGTTTAGTTCAGCTTAGGCTTAGGTTTAGCCCAGCTTAGGCTTAGCTCAGCTTAGGCTTAGCTCAGCTTAGGTCTAGCTCAGTTTAGGCTTAGTTCAGTTTAGGCTTAGTTCAGCTTAGGCTTAGCTCAGCTTAGGCTTAGCTCAGCTTAGGCTTAGCTCAGCTTAGGCTTAGCTCAGCTTAGGTCTAGCTCAGTTTAGGCTTAGTTCAGCTTAGGTCTAGCTCAGTTTAGGCTTAGCTCAGCTTAGGCTTAGCTCAGCTTAGGCTTAGCTCAGCTTAGGTCTAGCTCAGTTTAGGTCTAGCTCAGTTTAGGCTTAGTTCAGCCTAGGCTTAGGCTTAGGCTCAGTTAAACAGATTGTTTAGTATAATAAGAGTGCCCGTTTTCTCTTTTTCTTTCCTTTCACCTATTCCAACCTTCTGCTCGATCTCAAACCCCAAATTAATCAGCTGGCACTAAAAGAAAGACATAGACAATGGGTGTACTTTGTGCTTAAAATTAAAAACACATTTATTCTAGTTTACTGGATTTCGTTCTTGTAAGGAAACTAGAGAATTCCAGTGCACAAGAAAGTTGGCAAGTTAAGCATAAAGTACACTACTAAACTAAACTCAAACTACTAAAAAATAAGCTTAAGTTGAAGAATTTAAACCTTAAAATTGTTTCTCTTTGGTCTCGTTTCTAAAAAGCGTTCAAAATTGAGTGAAAACTGAGAAAAAGCTTTAAAAAAAAGTGTTTTCAAGTGTTTGCCGGAGTTTCGGCGCACTTCAAAGAGGAATTTTGAGGTTGAAAAGGGGTTATCAGAAAAAAAAGGGAATTGTGAAATTGAATAAAAATAAGTAAACAGAAACAGTTTAGTATAATAATATAGTAGAAATTTAAATAAATGTATTTTCAGAGTTTTTAAGACGATTTTCCGACTGTCGCTGATGCTAAAATCGGTTTTTTTTTAAATTTCCAGCTTTAGTTTGAGGAAAACACTTACAAAAGTACTTACAAAGTACTAAAAACAAGTACTTAGTACTTACAAACGAGTACTTAGTACTTACAAGTACTTAAACTTACAATGTATCAGTACTTACAATGTACAAGTACTTACAATGTACAAGTACTTACAATGTACAAGTACTTACAATGTACAAGTACTTACAATGTACAAGTACTTACAATGTACAAGTACTTGCAATGTATCAGTACTTACAATGTACAAGTACTTACAATGTATCAGTACTTACAATGTACAGGTACTTACAATGTATCAGTACTTACAATGTACCAGTACTTACAATGTACAGGTACTTACAATGTACAGGTACTTACAATGTACAAGTACTTACAGTGTATCAGTACTTACAATGTACCAGTACTTACAATGTACAAGTACTTACAATGTATCAGTACTTACAATGTACAGGTACTTACAATGTACAGGTACTTACAATGTACAAGTACTTGCAATGTATCAGTACTTACAATGTACAAGTACTTACAATGTATCAGTACTTACAATGTACAGGTACTTACAATGTACAAGTACTTACAATGTATCAGTACTTACAATGTACAAGTACTTACAATGTATCAGTACTTACAATGTACAGGTACTTACAATGTATCAGTACTTACAATGTACTAGTACTTACAATGTACAGGTACTTACAATGTACAGGTACTTACAATGTACAAGTACTTACAGTACTAAAAACAAATACTTACAATGTTAGATGTGAAATGGAAATTCTTTTCTTAGTATTTAACCTTTTATTTAATCAAAACTTAATCTTTCCATTGTACTTTGTACTCCAAAAAACTTCTAGTCTCTAGAGGTTTTTTATCTTTGTACCTCTATCTTTGTACTCTAGCAACTTTTCTTGCAATCTTAACTTTTAGAAATCTCTCTGAAGTCTTACCAATGGATGAAAAAACAGAAAGATCCAAGAAAATGGATCACTTATCCCCATTCTTCATGGGAAAACTTGCACAGTTAAAAAAAGTTGTTTGAGTTGAAACAGAGAAGAGATATTTTGATGTTTGAAGAGTCAAAAATAGATCATTGTTCCAGAGAAAGTTCACTATTAAGCTAAAACTAAGTTTATGTAACGTTTCTAGTAGCCAGAATTGTTCGTAAGGGATTCCAGGGCCAAGATCAGGACCAAGCCAAGATCAGGACCAAGCCAGGTCAACGTCAAGTCTTGCCTGGTTCAACTTGGCCTTGCTCGACCTTAGCCTTTTCGACAAGCATCTCATTGTCAGCCAGAATCCGAGTTCACTAACCACTAGATCTAGAGGAATTCTCTAGATTTACAAGGGCCTTGCTCAACCTTAACCCTTTCCACAACAAGCATCCCATTGTCAGCTTGTCAGTTGTCAGCTTGTCAATTGTCAATCGGTTTACAATCCTGAGGAAATAACTAAACTTTATACTTGAAACTGTTTTCATTAAAATCTTTTAATCTTTATTTCACTGAACTTCTTGGAGATGTTTGATGGATAGTTTTACGTACTTGAAAGTTATTTTTATACTGTAATGTGGTTTGAAACGTTACAAAGCCTTAAAAGAGCTCCAGACCAGGCCAGAACCCGATCAGAAGCCAGGTCAAGGTCTGGTTTCGGGTTTATCAACCACTCTAGCGAAATTCGCTAGATCTAGCGATTGGTGAACCCGGATCTAGCGAAATTCGCTAGATCTAGTTTACTAGATTTACTCCTCGTTTTACAATCTTCAAAATAACTCTTTCAAATTTAACATTTCTTGCTAGATGTTTTGGCTTTTAGAAACTAGATGAAATTCTGCTTCTGCTTATATAAAAATGATTTTAGCTAGTTAACAGAACAGTAATTAAAACAACGCTAAACTTTCAGCAATTGTTTGCATTTTCTACTTATCTTTTCTTAGCAATCGTTTATAGAAATAACATTTTGTATGAACAGAAGCAGAAAGCGCTAACAAGCGCTAACAATTGCTGAACGTTTAGTGTTGTTTTAATTACTGTTTTGTTAACTAGCTAAAATCATTTTTATATAAGCAGAAGCAGAATTTTATCTAGTTTTTAAAAACCAAAACAGCTAGCAAGAAATGTTAAAATTGAAAGAGTTATTTTGAAGATTGTAAAGCGAGCGCTCCAGATCAGGCCGATTAAAAGATTAAAAGATTAAAAGCGCTCCAGATCAGGCCAGAATCTAGCGAATTTCGCTAGATCCGGGTTCACCAACCACTAGATCTAGGGAATTTCGCTAGAGCGGTTGATAAACCCGAAACCAGACCTTGACCTGGCTTCTGATCGGGTTCTGGCCTGGTCTGGAGCTCTTTTAAGGCTTTGTAACGTTTCAAACCACATTACAGTATAAAAATAACTTCCCAGTACGTAAAACTATCCATCAAACATGTGCAAGAAGTCCAGTGAAATAAAGGTTAAAAGGTTTTAATAAAAACAGTTTCAAGTATAAAGCTTAGTTATTTCCTCAGGATTGTAAACCGACTGACAATCGACAAACTGACAACTGACCAACTGGCAACTGACAACTGACAACTGACAAACTGACAACTGACAAGCTGACAACTGACAAACTGACAACTGACCAACTGGCAACTGACAACTGACAAACTGGCAACTGACAAACTGGCAACTGACAACTGACAAACTGACAACTGACAAGCTGACAACTGACAAACTGACAACTGACAAACTGACAATGAGATGCTTGTTGTGGAAAGGGCTAAGGTTGAGCAAGGCCCTTGTAAATCTAGAGAATTTCGCTAGATCTAGTGTTTGGTGAACTCGGATTCTGGCTGACAATGGCTGACAAGATCCTTGTTGTGGAAAAGGCTAAGGTTGAGCAAGGCCAAGTTGAGCCAGGCAAGACTTGACGTTGACCTGGCTTGGTCCTGATCTTGGCTTGGTCCTGATCTTGGCCTGGTCCTGATCTTGGCTTGGTCCTGATCTTGGCCTGGTCCTGGTCTTGGCCTGATCCTGATCTTGACCTGGTCCTTATCTTGGCCTGGTCCTGATCTTGGAATCCCTGGAATCCCTTAAGAACAATTTTGGCTACTAGAAACGTTACATAAACTTTGCAAATCTATTTTTACACGACTTTTACCTCTTCTTTCTTTCTTTCTTTCACTTTCAAATGCCATAAAGACAATGATCAGATGAGTGATCTCTCTGCATTTTCCGTTCTTTCCCTCAAATCCATTATCTGTTTGTGTGTTCTCTAAAGAAAAATATCAGAAACAGCTAAAAATCAGAGAGAAAAAAGCGCTTCAAAAACTTAATTGTTCTCTTTCTGAAGTGAAAAATCTGTTTGCTGATGAAAAATTCTTTTTTCTCAGCTTCAGTGAATCTTTTTCTTTTTGCCAATCATTTTCTCATGGCACTCAGCTGACCGATGGCTCATTGAGGCTCAATTTTCAGATAATAATCCTCAAATCCTCCTCAAATCATATATTTTTGAACAAATTCAATTCTAAACTTCAATTCTAAACTTTTCTTTTATAAAACTTTGAAAACTTACTTAATTTTCTTTGTTTTTTGATTCGTTTTTGATTTTGATTTAAGATTTTTCATGTTTTTTTTCTTTAAAACTTTTCTTTTCTTTCTTTTTGAGTAGAAATTTTGGATGAAAATCTATGATTTTATCAAATTTTAAACATTAAACAAAAGATTTAAACAATAATTTCGTTAAAAATCTGGCTCAACATATGTTTCCCTTCAAAAAAATTGTATAAGAAAGTGCTATAAAATGACTATTATTCCCTCATCAAGATGTGATTCCGAATCTGCTTTCCTATCAGCTCAGGTCAATAACTAGCTGAGAACTTTTTGAGATCGGAGATGAAACCAGTCTTGACCTTGTTCAGAAAGTTTGGAGCATAGTTCAACTGTTCTTTTATGGGTTGGGGCTGGGTTGGGGCTGGGTTGGCGCCTGGATTGGCCCTGGATTGGCCCTGGATCGACGCCTGGATTGGCCCTGGGTCGGCGCTTGGATCAGCGCCTGGATCGGCCCTGGATCGGCGCTTGGATCAGCGCCTGGATCGGCCCTGGATCGGCGCTTGGATCAGCGCCTGGATTGGCCCTGGATCGGCGCTTGGATCAGCGCCTGGATCGGCGCCTGGATCGGCGCTTGGATCAGCGCCTGGATCGGCCCTGGATCGGCGCTTGGATCAGCGCCTGGATTGGCCCTGGATCGGCGCTTGGACCAGCGCCTGGATCGGCCCTGGATCGGCGCTTGGATCAGCGCCTGGATCGGCGTCTGGATTGACCCTGGATCGGCGCTTGGACCAGCGCCTGGACCAGCGCCTGGATCGGCGCTTGGACCAGCGCCTGGAACAGCGCCTGGATCGGCGCTTGGACCAGCGCCTGGACCAGCGCCTGGATCGGCGCTTGGACCAGCGCCTGGACCAGCGCCTGGATCGGCGCTTGGACCAGCGCCTGGATCGACGCCTGGATCCACGCTTGGATGAAATTTTGAATGAAAATCTATGATTTTATCAAATTTTAAACATTAAACAAAAGATTTAAACAATAATTTCGTTAAAAATCTGGCTCAACACATGTTTCCCTTCAAAAAAATTGTATAAGAAAGTGCTATAAAATGACTATTATTCCCTCATCAAGATGTGAAAGTTCATAAATTTCCATTTATTTTTAAAGAAATGAATCTTTTTCAGCTATCAAATAAAAAAAAGTGACTTTTTTATGAAAGCTAGCCCAAAATCTATTTAAAAGATTACTTCAGACTCATTTTTTCTTCATTTCTTCTTTGTCTAGACGACTTTTGGTCATCAAATTGGTTTGCTTTGTTGTAAAATTCCCTTAAAATTGAACGTAGTTCAATAAAGAGCGAAGAGATGCCGTTTATTTTAATGGATTTCCCTTTTTTCAATCAAAAGTTAATTTTCGTATAGGGAAATTCTACAGGGTTTCCTTTCATTTCTGTAATTCGATTTCTATATTATGTTCTAATAGTTTATGAAAGTGAAAGATGCTGATGCTTTCAACGCAAGATGTAAGGCATCAGCATCTTGGCGGCAAGCTATCGATATGTATCGATATGATATGTATCGTTGTGGCTCATTGGTAGCGGTTGGTAAGCGAGAGGTCGCGGGTTTCAATCCAAGCGCCGATCCAGGGCCAATCCAAGCGTCGATCCAAGCGCCCATCCAGGGCCGATCCAGGCGCCGATCCAAGCGCCGATCCAGGCCCAATCCAAGCGCCGATCCAGGTGCTGATCCAAGCGCCGATCCAGGGCCAATCCAGGCGCCGATCCAGGGCCAATCCAGGCGCCGATCCAGGCGCCGATCCAAACGCCGATCCAGGGCCAATCCAGGCGCAGATCCAGGCGCCGATCTAAACGCCGATCCAGGGCCAATCCAAGTGCCGATCCAGGGCCAATCCAGGCGCTGATCCAAGAGCCCATCCAGGGCCGATCCAGGCGCCGATCCAAGCGCCGATCCAGGGCCAATCCAAGCGCCGATCCAGGGCCAATCCAAGCGTCGATCCAGGGCCAATCCAAGCGCCGATCCAGGGCCAATCCAGGCGCCGATCCAGGCGCCGATCCAAACGCCGATCCAGGGCCAATCCAGGCGCAGATCCAGGCGCCGATCTAAACGCCGATCCAGGGCCAATCCAGGCGCCGATCCGCCCCAACCCATAAAAGGACAGTCCAACTATGCCCCAAACCTTCTGAACAAGGTCAAGATTGGTTTCATCAGCGCTCTCAAAAGTTCTGAGCTAGTTATTGGCCTGAGCTGGCCAGAAAGCAAATTCGGAATCAAGATAGAGAATAACCGGGTGGAAACTATTTGAAAAATAGTTCCAAATAGTTTCAAATAGTTTTAAGGCTAGATAAAGTGTACAAAATAAATACAAATCAAAGAAAAGTTCGCAAAGGAATCGAACTCAAGCAAGAAAAACGCAGCGCTCATTTTGCATGCAAGGATTCTATCCACTATAGCATCAAGCCATGTTTGTGATCCGTCAGGAATCACAACTAAAGTTTAGGTAATTGTTTTATGTTTAATTGTTCATTGTTTCCTAATGAAAGATTGTATCATTATGTAAAAAACAACTAGGAAAAGGTCGATTATTTTAATATTAGCATCTTTTTTTTCACTTTTTATCAACAAAGATCTAATTCTCATAGATGATTCACGTTCCAAAACTGGCTAGCCTCAAGAATTATCACACAGATTTACATAAACTCCAAAACATTGTTACTTTTTGGCAGAAAAAACTGTTAAAACTCGTTTCAAACGTGAAATTCTCATGTTTTGTTGCTCATGTTTTGTCTATTTTTCAAGTTCTAACACATTAAAAAAGCACACATTTGCAATTAACTTAACATTAACGATTAACAATTACAATTAACAATTACAATTTACAATTAAGTTCCCGTCTTGGAAAAGCTATTGATCAATAGCTTTTCTAAATACTAAATGAATTGATCACTTTCCCTACATCGATTTTATCTTTTTCATTGTTTCCTAATGAAAAATTGTATCATTATGTAAAAAGCAACTAGGAAAAGGTCGATTATTTTAATATTAACATCTTTTTTTTCACTTTTTCTCACTTTTTATCAACAAAGATCAACAAAGATCGCCGATCCAGGCGCTGATCCAAGCGCCGATCCAGGGCCAATCCAGGAGCCAATCCAGGCGTTGATCCAAGAGCCGATCCAAGTGCCGATCCAGGGCCAATCCAGGCGCCGATCCAGGCACCGATCCAGGCGCCGATCCAGGCGCTGATCCAAGCGCCGATCCAGGGCCAATCCAGGCGCCAATCCAAGCGTTGATCCAAGAGCCGATCCAACGCCGATCCAGTGCCAATCCAAGCTCCGATCTAGGCGGTTATCAACAAAGATCTAATTCTCATAGATGATTCACGTTCCAAAACTGGCTAGCCTCAAGAATTATCACACAGATTTACATAAACTCCAAAACATTGTAGCTTTTTGGCAGAAAAAAACTGTTAAAACTCGTTTCAAACGTGAAATTCTCATGTTTTGTTGCTCATGTTTTGTCTATTTTTCAAGTTCTAACAAATAAAAAAAGATAAAAAGTAAAAGAAAGGCTAGAATTTTAAAAAGAATCATATTTTTTTGAAGTTTGAAGTGTTGTTTTGTTGCTTTCAAAGTAAAAGATCAAGTAATGAATAGAAATGAAAGCCGGGATTCTTAAAAATTCAAGCCTTTCCCCCCCATTCATTCCTCTTTCGCATATTCCTCGAAAAGCCATTTTTAGGCACTCACCGGAAATATCGTGGACCTCTTTTACGTTTTTTTTTTTGACCGGAATTTCCCAATGAGTTGTATAGTTCTATTTGAATTAGCTTTTAAAAGCCTAATTTCACGATAGACTCAATAAAATGAATAACTCTAATCGATTCTCCGACCGCGAAAACCCTGAATACAAATTTAAAGCTAAATAAGTGCCATCTAAAAAGAAGTGTAATGTAAATGACTGGCAAAGTGTTCTTTATGCGGCCGCGTAATCGCTCGTCGTCTGGCAAATCGCTCTAGCATAAGGGCTTTCCTTAACCGCTAAAAGTGAGGCACTCAACCGACTTTTCTTTCTAGGCGTCTCTATGCTCAAATTTTTGAGATCATGTAATAAGACAGATCGCAGGCTCAGGCTGATTCCGATGACGTTTTTAGTTTTTCCCCTGTTTCCCTGTTAGTTCGCCGTCTGGTAAACCGCTTTGGTATAAGACGCTTCCCTTTGGCTAGGTTTGAGGCTAGGTTTGGGACTAGGTTTGGGACTAGGTTTGGGACTAGGTTTGAGGCTAGGTTTGGGACTAGGTTTGGGACTAGGTTTGGGACTAGGTTTGAGGCTAGGTTTGGGACTAGGTTTGGGACTAGGTTTGGGACTAGGTTTGGGGGCTAGGTTTGGGGGCTAGGTTTGGGGCTAGGTTTGGGGGCTAGGTTTGGGGCTAGGTTTGGGGGGCTAGGTTTGGGGCTAGGTTTGAGGCTAGGTTTGGGGGCTAGGTTTGGGGCTAGGTTTGAGGCTAGGTTTGGGGGCTGGGTTCTTTGTGCCGCCGCGTATCGCTCTCCGTCCGGTAAACCGCTCTGGTATAAAACGCTTCCTTTTGGCTAGGTGGCTAGGTTTGGGGCCACATTTTAGCCTTATGGCTAGGATTTAGGCTAGATTTTAGGCTCCATTTCGGGCCATTTTTCGGGCCACGTTTCGGACTAAGCAGGCGTTTACCTAAGCAGAATAAAAGTGGTTTGTACGAGGACTGTTTCCTTTCCAATCCTTTATCCAGGCGGAAATGCTTTCTCCTTAATCTGATCAAAATGGACAAACTTTATCCCAAATTGCCGTGCAATCTGACCAATTAACTTGAAAACAATAGTTTTATGGATGTACAAGAAGTGTATCTCCTTCATATGAAAGAAAAAAAGAGATCATAGAACAGTCCATAAATCTGGCTTTAGCGTTATCTCTTTTCTTAATATTCTTAAAGAAAAAGAAAGCGTTCGACCAATTTTTCACACTTTTTTTACGTTTTTTGAGCTTTTCTTTGATCTTTTTGTTGAATTGAATAGCTTTCTTTGGTCTTTTCCCCTTTTGAACTCCAATTTCCGATGGAATTCCTTTTTTCATCTCTTTTTCAATGATACTCGAAATTTTTGAGGGTTTTCTATTTTTTTGGCTTCAGTAATAAGCTAAAGGAATTAGTACGTTTAGCTTTAGATATAGTTTTTTCTATTTAGATATATTATTTCTATTTATCACTTGTTAGCATTCCTTTTCATACTCAACAAGAACTTTGTTTTTGTACTTTTTATTCATTTTTTGTAAAAATACCTTTTCTATTAGGTTGTCCGGAAATAAATGAGCGTTTTCAACTTGAATATTTAAACTTGATGCAAACAAAACCCATAACTTGATCCAAACAAAACTTTATTAAACGAAATAAGAACCATTACAATTAACACATTTTTGCGAGAACGAGAAACAAGTTTATTTATGCCGATAGCATAGAAGTCCGGGTTTCTGGTGGCGATAAAGTCGGAAAAGGCGTTTTTGGCATCATCTTGAGTGTTGAAGCATTTCTCCCGGAGAAAGTTGTCGAGATGCTTGAAAAAGTGGTAGTCGGTAAGCAAAAGATCCGGCGAATATGGCAGATGAGGCAAAGTTTCGAAGTCGGCAAAGTCGGCAAAGTCGGTGAAGTCGGGAGAAGTCGGTGAAGTCGGGAGAAGTCGGCAAAGTCGGCAAAGTCGGTGAAGTCGGGAGAAGTCGGTGAAGTCGGTGAAGTCGGTGAAGTCGGTGAAGTCGGTGAAGTCGGTGAAGTCGGTGAAGTCGGTGAAGTCGGTGAAGTCGGGAGAAGTCGGCAAAGTCGGCAAAGTCGGTGAAGTCGGTGAAGTCGGTGAAGTCGGTGAAGTCGGGAGAAGTCGGCAAAGTCGGCAAAGTCGGTGAAGTCGGTGAAGTCGGTGAAGTCGGGAGAAGTCGGCAAAGTCGGCAAAGTCGGTGAAGTCGGTGAAGTCGGTGAAGTCGGGAGAAGTCGGCAAAGTCGGCAAAGTCGGTGAAGTCGGCAAAGTCGGCAAAGTCGGTGAAGTCGGTGAAGTCGGTGAAGTCGGTGAAGTCGGGAGAAGTCGGCAAAGTCGGCAAAGTCGGTGAAGTCGGTGAAGTCGGTGAAGTCGGGAGAAGTCGGCAAAGTCGGCAAAGTCGGTGAAGTCGGTGAAGTCGGTGAAGTCGGGAGAAGTCGGCAAAGTCGGCAAAGTCGGTGAAGTCGGTGAAGTCGGTGAAGTCGGGAGAAGTCGGCAAAGTCGGCAAAGTCGGTGAAGTCGGGAGAAGTCGGTGAAGGCGTTTTTTGGTATCGTCTTGAATTTTGAAGCATTTCTCCAGAAAGCAGAAAGTTGTCGAGGTGCTTGAAAAAGTGGTAGTCGGTAGACGAAAGGTCCGGCGAATATGGCGGGTGAGGCAAAGTTTCGTAGCTCAGTTCGTTCAGCTTTTGGAGGGTCGGTTGTGCGACGTGCGGATCGACGTGCGGATCGACATGCGGATCGACGTGCGGATCGACATGCGGATCGACGTGCGGATCGACGTGCGGATCGACGTGCGTTTCGAATCTTTTCCTTATAGCGTTGTCGTGAAGAGGAATTGGACCTTTTCCCATAATAGAACCCTTGATTCTTCATTTTTAAAGCTTTTTATAAGAAAGTGCTATAATTCAGTGCACTAGAAGAGGTGTGTTTGCAGAATTTGAGTAGAAACTACACTGAAAGATTGAATTTGAATACTTTCTACTCAAAATTTAAACCTTTTCCTTGTAGAATCGGAGATTTTTCGTGTACATTGTGCTTTTTTAACGTACTTTTGTACTTTTTTAACGCTTTAAACTCTGTTTTTCTAAAAACAGGCATTCTTTTTAAGCAAAAATAACTGGAATTCAATTTATTTTGAAACTTTTTACACTTTCATTTAGACTTTTACAGAGTTTTTTTGTAAATTACAGGGCTTTTAAATGCGAATTCCCCTGAGCACTACAAAAATTAGCACTACAAATTTTCAACTATACGAAAAGCCGGCAAAATTGAGAACAAGTTTATTTTCGAAACTCTAAACATACAAAGAAAAGCTCATTAGAAAGCAATTTATGACTTTACTATTCAGAAAAGACTTTCTTTTTTGGTTAAATCTGAACTTTTTCTCCCGAAAAATCCCTTGGAAATAAATGAACGCATTTTCAAAGAAAAAAACGGGAAGTGATTGCTTTTTTGGCTTTTCTTTTGCTTTTTTTGGCTTTTCTTTTGCTTTTCTTTTGCTTTTTTGGCTTTTCTTTTCAACTTTTCAAACTTTTCATCGAATTTTTCGGGTTTTATTGTCATTTTGGAGAGTTCAGTTCCCAGTTCAGTTCAGTTTTTCAAAGAATTTCCAAAGAAATATTTGTCTAGACGGATTCTTGAAGTGTTCATTCCCAGTTTTGACTTGTTCTTTGTTGTGTTTTCATTTGTAAACAAGACGAAATCCCTAGAAAGCCAGAAAGTCAGAAAGCGTGCGTTTCCAGACCAAATCCAAATCACAAAGTACATTTTATACTTATTAGTTTTTACCTTTACTTTCCCTTGATTCTTTTTTACTTTTTTTCTATCACAAAGTAATACTTTTTCAATTTCATTTCAGCTGGTCAGCAGAAAAGGAATGAAGCTCAGGCTCAGGAATGAAAGCAGAAAGGGAATGAAGCTCTGGCTCAGGAATGAAAGCAGAAAGGGAATGAAGCTCTGGCTCAGGAATGAAAGCAGAAAGGGAATGAAGCTCTGGCTCAGGAATGAAAGCAGAAAGGGAATGAAGCTCTGGCTCAGGAATGAAAGCAGAAAGGGAATGAAGCTCAGGCTCAGGAATGAAAGCAGAAAGGGAATGAAGCTCAGGCTCAGGAATGAAAGCAGAAAGGGAATGAAGCTCTGGCTCAGGAATGAAAGCAGAAAAGGAATGAAGCTGACATAGAAAATAGGTTAAAGATCAATAGAATCAGCTCAATTGGCCTTTTATATCATTCCAGAATTCTTTTTCTTGTCCTGACTAAAGTATTTTCAAACTTTAGCCCTTAAAAAACTTTAGATAAGCTATTGACAATGAAAGGAAAGTCTAGAAATCTAGAAATCGCTAGAAATCTAGAACTCTAGAGATCGCTAGAGAGCCAGAAAGTCTAGAAATCGCTAGCAAGTCTAGAAATCGCTAGCAATCTAGAATTCTAGAAATCCCTAGAGAGCCAGAAAGCCAGAAAGCGTTCGTTTCCAAATCAAATCCAAATCACAAAGTACATCTTTTACTTATTAGTTTTTACCTTTACTTTCCCTTGATTGTTTTTCACTTTTCTTCATCACAAAGTAATACTTTTTCAATTTCATTTCAGCTGGTCAGTTGAAAAGGAATGAAAAGGAATGAAAAGGAATGAAAAGGAATGAAAAGTGCGAATTCCAGACGCATTTCCAATTTATTCTCTCATCAAAAAGTAAAAAGAAGTAGAAAAGTTTTTTGTTTTCAAAGTTTTTACGTTTCAATTAGAGAATTACACTGTAAATTTCTATTAGAAATCGATTCAGATTCATTAAAATTAGTAAATCAATCAATCAAATAGAAATCAAATAGAAAATCCATTCAATTACCCTAGATTTAGATTATACTTTATTTCTATACAAGTTTTTCCTGTTCCTGAGCGCGAAAATTCCTACCTGACAATACTTAAACCACTCACTTTCTGGATGAGAATCGTTTTGTAAACCTTTTAGATTATACTAGATAGATATTATAGCTTTTAGATTTATTTCTAAACAAGATCACCCATAAGACTGAAGATCAAAAACGAAAAAAAAGCGAAAGAATTTGAGAGAACTAGGAAATCCCATCTAGAACTCGTCAGGGTGAGAAAAAGAGCTTTTCCAACAAGCTTTTCCTTCAAATCTTTCATAGATTCCAGTCCTGAAACCAGTTTTCAAAAATTCGAAAGCTTTAGAAGATTAACTTTCAATTGATTTTAAATCTTTTACTGTATAAAAGCAAACTAAAGATTATATTTTCCAAAAAAAAGGCATTCCGTGTTTTCAAGAAGCTAAAGATTTCCACGATTCACGAGCTCCCGGTGGTGCGGCGGGCATTGGCAATCCAGATCTCCCACACAGAATTAGACAAAAAGTAGACAAAAAAAAGTATTTAATGGACAGGAGAAGGTTGAGTCGGTCAAATGCTATGCAACTTATATCATTCGACGCAGAATTTTATGCTCATTCTAAATATACCGTACTTCCTCTAACACTAGTGCCCCCAAGCGAGCCGAGTTGATGACTATTTTACAGTTTCCAAGCTTTTGCAGAAGCTCAACACTCTAATCCCTCACTAGACCTCATCGTCAGCTACATTTTCCGACCCCACATCGATAGGTTCTGATAAGCGATTCTCGAGATTTCGAGGAATTTAGGGGACGCTCGGGGTGCACTACTATGAGAGGAAATACCGTATTTTCTAATTTTTAAGATTTTTCTTTTGATCAACACAATTTTCTCTTATAATAAATTGCTAAACAAGATGTTAAATTTAAAAGCTTGATTGCTAATCAATTGCTAATCAATTGCTAATCAATTGCTAATCAATTGCTAATCAATTGCTAAACAATTATAATAATACTTTATTCAAACGATAAAGTGAAAGAAATGATAGAGAAATGCACAGTGATACTTAATCATACAATACATACTGAAATCAATAAGCCAATTACTTACGGCAAAGAGCCACTAGATCTAAAGCATCGATACGTTTCTTGAATATGAAAAGCGACTGAATTTCTCGTATGTCGTTTGGGAGCAAGTTCCATAATCTAGCGGCTCTAACGGGAAATGAATTTGATAAAGAGGCATTGGAAGCAAAGGGAATTTGCAAAAGGAATGAGCCACTTCTGGGCCCTGACCGCGGTTTAAATTTGAAAAAGTCTATAAACAAAGGGCTAATCTGTTTACTACGGAGGATTTTGAAAGTTTCGACTAAATCAATGACAAAGCGACGATGCTGTAAAGTTTTTAGTTCAAAAAAAGCAAGTCTCTCCTCATAAGTAAAGCTAGAATATTTAGAATAGTCAATTTTCCATAAAGCGACTTTTGTGAACCTCCTCTGAATTTTCTCCAAGCGTTCTCCAAATTGCTAATCAATTGCTATTCAATTGCTATTCAATTGCTAAACAATTGCTATTCAATTGCTATAAAATTGCTATACAATTGCTAATCAATTGCTAAACAATTAATTTTTAGACCTATGACTAATTCCCCAAGTCATCCTATTCCTTACATTTTTGCTCTAACATTAAAATTGTATCACAAATCGCTAACATAACCTTTTAAGCACATCAAACGTCATCCATTACTGCTTTTTACTTACTTTTCTTGCCTTTACTTAGCCTTGATTTGTAGTATTAGCAAAAAAAAACCTTTTCTGTTTATAGAAAAGCGTTTTTTCTTAAATTTTTTGCATTATAAACCTTTTGATACTACAAAAATCAACTTAAAATCAGCTAATCCTGGCTCAGCGTACGGTAATCATTTCCAAATTCTTATAAATCACTTTAATCCTGTTCTTTAATCAATAAATTCTTCTAAATCCCTTACAGTAATCATTTCATTCTTCTAAATCACTTTAATCATGATCCTTTTCCAAATTCCAAATTCCAAATCCATTATTCTGCTAGAGAATAAAATATTCAATGGAATAAGAAAAAGAAAAACGCAAATTTCTTTTCAGATTTTATCCAATACCTTTTTTTCGCGTTTCCCTTGGATTTCTTGATGAGAAAAGAGAATTTGGTTAAAGAAAAATGGGAAAAATTGGGCAAAAGAGCACCCAAATGGACTCCTAAAAGCGAAAAAAAGCAATTTTCCACAAAAAATGACCGATTCTTTGCCATTTGCCGATTTCGAAATTGTCTAATTTTTCATTTTTCGAAAGTTTCTAAGCTTTTTGGCCTTTTTGGATACGGTATTTTGGCTTTAACTATTTTTCTGCTATTTTCTGCTACTATTTTTCTGCCTTTTTAGACAAAATTACCGTTAGTTAATACAGTTAGTATTTTGTTGAAAATATCTGCAAATCTACATTTCTACTCTATCTATAAAATATCTAAATATCTACAGCTCGTCTTAACCTAACAAGACGGTATTGGGTTATGGTAGCTATTAGAAAGTGGTCGGACTACGGTAGCTATTGTAAAGTGATCGGACTACGGTAGCTATTATAAAGTGGTCGGGTTACGGTAGCTGTCATAAAGTGATCGGGTTCTGGTAGCCATTCTAAAGTGATCGGATTACGGTAGTTACTATAAAGCGTCGGGTTATGGTAGCTATTATAAACTGATCGGATTACGGTAGCCATTCTAAAGTGATCGGGTTACGGTAGCTTTTATAAACTGATCGGATTATGGTAGCCATTCTAAAGTGATCGGGTTACAATAGCGGGTTACGGTAGCCATTATAAACAACTACCGTAATCCCAGATCGTTTTATAATCCTTACCGGAAACTGCTCAGGATTACGATAGCTTCTGGCATGGATCAAGGAAGTAATTGACTATGAAAAGTTCGATTACGGTAGCTTTTTCCAAAGGAGCATTTTTAGACCATTGAATATTAATGGTTAAATCGAAAAAGACAGACAGGGTACGGTAGCCCAAAGTCCACCTTTTAATCTTCTAATCATTTTCAAAAGCCAACTCAAAATAGCTTTAACTAGCCTTCTGTTGAATTTAACCTTTTCCAAAAAACAGCTAACATTTCCTTGTGTTCATTTATTATTCCGACATTTTCTGGGGAGATAGATTAAAGGGAAGAAACAGCGATTTGCTTCGGAAAAAAAGGAACATCTTTAAGAATGACCACATCTCTCACGTTTCCTTTTTGTCGAAAACAGGATTTTCTTGATGAGCTTGAAAATCGAATTGCTGAATTTCATGACAAATTTGTCTACAAAATTTAGCAAAGCTTAAAAAGATTATTTAAATTTGTTGCACGTTGGCTCGAGGTTTGAGCCAAAGTCAGAACCAAGGCTGATCTTTGCCTGTATCCAGATTATGTAATTTGTCGCACGTTAAGACCCTTGGCTCGAGCCAAAGCTAGAACCAAGGCTGATCTTTGCCTGTATCCAGATTATGTAAATTTGTTGCACGTTAAGACCCTTGGCTTGAGCCAAAGCGAGGACCAAGGCTGACCTTTGCCCGTATCCATGAACGTTCCAAATTTCCAAACCATTTTACTACGCAAAATTCCAAACCATTTTACTAAGCAATGTGTTAGTTTTTTTGAAATTGTTGTGCAGTAGATAATTGTGTTCAACTATTTCAAAAGATTATCTTTAAAAGTGAAATCATTGCTTAGTAAAATGGTTTGGGGATTTTTCGCATTTAGAACGAATGGATGGGATGGGATTTAGAACGAACGAATGGCACTAGCCAGGACCTTGGCTACCTTAACCCTATCGTACAGTTTATAATAGCTACTAGATATGGATACGTTCATGGATACGGGTACAGGAGTGTTCAAAGCTGATTCTTTGTGACTAAAGCCTCATGAGGACAGTAGCTTACTTAAGAAAACAGTTACCGTACTCCAGAGAGGCTTCAAATGCACTTCAAGTTGCAGTTCTGTACTTCAAGGGATTCTAAAAGATGGATTTACGAGAACAGTGTTCATGAACGTTCCAAAAGGTTTAGAATTCAAAATGCGCAAAATTCTAAATCATTTTACTAAGCGATGTGTTAGTTTCATGGATACGGGCACCGACCAAGTTCTTGGCTACCTTAACCCTATCGTACAGTTTATAATAGCTACTAGATATAGACCCTACAAACTACAAGACCAGACTACAAACCATTGTAGAAACGAGTAGAATAGATCTTTTTAAAAGCCTTTTTACCAGAAAATTGACCAACTTTAGGCTTTCGAGTGACACAAAAACCAAGAAAATCTACTATTTGTACTTCAAGAACGAGCCATTCATAGCAATTTGTAGGTCAAACTACAAGACCAGACCACAAACCATTGTAGAAACGCATAGAATAGACTTTTTTGGGAACTCTTTTTACGAAAAAAAATTGGCCAACTTTAGGCTTTTGAATGAAAGAAAAAATCAAGCCAAATCATGATCTCGGCGCTGAGATACAACGTTTTTTTCAAGTTTGTAGTTCCGTTAGACTATAAACGACTATAAAAGGAGTAAAAAATGATGAATTTAGTGGATTTTGTTGTCATTAAAAAGCCTAAAGTTGATTGATTTTTGGTAAAAAAATATCTATTCTGAAATAGATATTTTTGAGTTGTAGATTTTGTAGTCCTGTTTTGCCAGGTTTAAGTTCTATCCTATCCCCTACAAACTACAAATAAATAGCACGTTATCGAAGCTGAATCTTAACTTAAGCCATAGTCTAGACTACTTGGACTCTGACTTTGACTTGAACTGAGCTAGTTGTTCTTGAACTGATCTAGTTCCTCTTGAACTGATCTAGTTGTTCTTGAACTGATCTAGTTGCTCTTGAACTGATCTAGTTGCTCTGGCACTTGATCTGCTCATAGCTAGAGCTAGGATAGGCCTAGCTTGAACTTGACTCTGATCTGACACTAATATTACCCTTGTCTGACCCGAGAAAACAGAAAAATCCCTGCTTCAATCGAAAAACTAAACATTTGTCTCTTTGAACCGGGAAATGCAAGCGTGCATAGTATATCTTTTCCAAATAAGCTCTAGCTGAAAGCCAAAAAGCTGAAAAGAGGCTGCTCTTTTCATAGAATGAACAGAGATTTCTTTAAAGCAATCGGAGTCGGCTCAAATTTCACACATCTACATTCCGAGTCTTTTCGGAGACTGCCCCGCTTGTAATCTGTAATCTTACAAATTAGATATTAATATATTAATGAAGTACTATAGATTTTGTACTTTTTGCTTTGTACTTGATCGTTTAGTGTACTTTGAGCTGATTATTGTAAACGCAACATTTCTGTCGCAATCGCCTACCCTAATTGGTCATTTTTATAGCTTGACAGAAGTCGAATTACTCAAAAATTTTTCAAATTCTGGGGTAGGCTAGTTTCCTCAACTTTTTTTGCGCGACAGGATTATTTGCGCAACTGGGTCGTTTGCGCAACTCACCAGAGCTTTCTTCTAAGTCATCCAATCTTTATGCTTTTGGTTTCATTTTGTAGATCTCAATAAGTGCAACAAAATGAAACCAAAATCATAAAGATTGGTCGACTTCGAAGAAAGTTATGGCGAGTTGCGCAAAAAATTTGCCGCAAACTAGCCAACCCTTCATTTTTCATTTGTTTTCTGCGTTATTTCGTAAAATTTACTCGATCAAATCCTATTTTAAAGTGTTAATTTGATAAATTAATGATTTGGTGACTTAGAATGGCACATTTTTTACCTCGAATCTTCCCAATTTTGCAACACTTACGGAGTTGCGCAAATGACTCTGTTGCGCAAATAAAATGGCGGAAATTAGCCTACCCCATTTCAAGATTACGGTAGTCTTACTGTGTAATTCTTCTTTATATCCTCTATTATCAATTATTTATCTTTAAACTTAATAATTAAACTTTAAAAGCATCAAACTTTTAAACCTTTTGGTTGGTCTTTTGTCTATGAAAATTCAAATCCTGTCCGCCTTTGCCATTTTTCAAATCCTGTCCACCTAACATAACTTTCTTCTAAGTGGGCTGATCTTTAAGATGTTGGCTTCATTTTGTAGATCTCAATAAGTACAACATGAAACCAAAATCATAAAGATTGGTCCACTTAGAAGAAAGTTATGGCGTCCTTTGCTGGGTCATTTGCGCTAACATAACTTTCTTCTAAGTCGCCCAATCTTTATGATGTTGGTTTCATTTTGTAGATCTCAATAAGTGTAACAAAATGAAATCAACATCGTAAAGATTGGCCGACTTAGAAGAAAGTTATGGCGAGTTGCGCAAACGACCAAGTTAAATCACCCTGTTGCGCAGAAAAAGTTGCGGAAACTAGCCTACCCCAAAATTCTAGATAAATCTGAATGCTGAATTCATAAACTAAGTCTTATATATTATTTTGTTGGTTTAATATTTTATTTGCGCAACTGGATCATTTGCGCAACAGGGTCATTCCCGCAACAGGGTCATTTGCGCAACTCTCCATAACTTTCTTCTAAGTCGACCAATCTTTAAGATGTTGGCTTCATTTTGTAGATCTCAATAAGTACAACATGAAACCAAACTCATAAAGATTGGACCACTTAGAAAAAAGTTCTGGTGAGTTGCGCAAACGACCAAGTTGCGTAAATGACCCAGTTGCGCAAAAGAATTGCGGAAACTAGCCTACCCCAAAATTCTAGATAAATCTGAATGCTGAATTCATAAACTAAGTCTTATATATTATTTTGTTGGTTTAATATTTGATTTTCAATAACTTTCAATTTCAATAACTTCCAAAATTCTCGTCCACTCGTGAAAAATAATCAAAAAAGCCAAAATTTCTGAAAAATTTTTGCAAATCAAAATCCAAAAACATTTTCGTGACTATTTAATTGTATAGTGGACATTTTTGGCAAAATTTATTAAAAATATTTTGTTTTTTACGTTTCTCCAATAAATTATGGCTTCAATAGTCGAAAATGGGGAAATGGCTTCTCGTAGGAAAACAATTTTTGGACTGAACGGGAAATTCTCCGCTTTTTTCTAATTATATCCTATAAAAAGTACTTGGAATGAGGAAAATTTCAGAAAAAACAATCTATGAAATAGTTTTTTTTAGAAATTTTTGTTTCTAGAAGGCTTCTTTCATTGTTTTTTTTTCAATCTTGGTAAATTTGTGGGGTTTTGAATTTTAGCAAACATTATAATTTGGGTCTTTTCATGTTCAAGAAAAAAAATTTTGGAAAAAAGAAAGCTGTTTTTGCAATTCGTTGGAACAAATATCAAATATCTGGGAGTGGGACAAATGCGACCTTTTTTTTTGCGCACCCGGACATTTGCGCACCTTGCCCATTAGCGCACCTTTTTTCGCGTTTTAAAAAAGCTCTAAAAAGCTAATATTAACCAATTTCTATTCCAAATCTTGTTTTTCTAGGTAATTTGAGGGTGCCGAATTCAAATTTTGACAGAACAGAGCGTGTGCAACCAATTTGAAAGACAAAACGGCTAGATCAAATTACAGAAAATTGTCGATCTTTCTCTTTCTATAACTCCGTCCGTTTGTTTCCACAAGCTCTGATATGTCAAAATTTCGATTCTACGCCCTAAAATTACCTAGAAAAACAACTTTTGGAATAGAAATTGGTTAATATTAGCTTTTTAGAGCTTTTCTAGCTTTTTAAGCTTTTTTAAAACGCGCTTTTAAGCTTTAAAAGGTGCGCTAATGGGCAAGGTGCGGAAAAAAAGGTGCTTAAATGTCCGGGTGCGCAAAAAAAAGGTCGCATTTGTCCCACTCCCAAATATCTTTTGTTTTTGACTTTATTTGATTCTGTTTATTTATCTTTTTTGCTTACAACTTTACGTGTTTCTTTCTTTTTTTAACTTTATCCTACACTTATTAATATTTTCTTTTTAGGTGATGGTGATGTCAATCGAAGAGACGGTCAACAAGCAATTACTGGAGCAATGGATGAAATGAGCGATGCTTTTGCCGAATTTTGTGATCATCGGGATTATGAACAAGGATTAAACAAGAGTCTTGATGACGATGGAAGTGAAGAGAGGGAAGGAAGCGAGAGAAACGACCGAACGAGCAAAGAATGCAAATGAAGTTGAGGATTTGACGAGTGCAAGAGGAGCAAGCAAGCAAAGCGAGCCTTTGACATGAAATTCAAGCTCGAAGTGATCAAATACGCCAAGCAGAACGCAAACCAAGGAGCTGCCAAACATTTTTGAGTATCTGCAGTATCACGATCATCGATTCAAGATTAGAAAAACAAGAAGAGCTAAACTCAAATCAAGAAGCTGCCAAATATTTTGGAGTATCACGATCATCGATTCAAGATTAGAAAAACAAGAAGAGCTAAACTCAAATCAAGAAGCTGCCAAATATTTTGGAGTATCACGATCATCGACTCAAGATTAGAAAAACAAGAAGAACTAGACACAAACCAAGAAGCTGCTAAACATTTTGGAATAGCAGGATCGTTGATTCAAGATTAAAAAAACAAGAAGAACTAGACTCAAGCCAAGAAGTTGCCAAACATTTTGGAGTATCTGGAGTATCACGATCATCGATTCAAGATTAAAAAAACAAGAAGAACTAGACTCAAGCCAAGAAGTTGCCAAACATTTTGGAGTATCACGATCGTCGATTCAAAATTGGAGAAAGCGAGAAGAACTAGACTGGTCAGAATATTGATTTCTTCAATACAACAAGAGTGCACTTCTGCTCAGCGATCACTTTAGTACAAGTTCTTATCATGTTTTGACTCAATTCGACCTCTTCACCTCGTTCAGAGTAAAGTGAATTCCTACTTCTTTTCCCCGTTCCACTTGAAATGTTGTCTGATCTTTTCTCAATCTTTTCTTTTTTCTTTCAGCTTTTTCCTTTCAGCTTTTTCCTCACGTGCTCCTTTCTTGATCTTTTTCTGCAAAACTCTCATAAGAAAAAGAGAACAAAAAAACAATCCACTTTGAGGGAAATGCTCTTTTTGATCTATCGCTTGTTTGATTTGATTTATTTTTAGTGCATCTGTTCTTAACAAATGTACAACTTTTGAAGATTTTCAACTTGTAGCAAATTTTCAGTAGAGATAGCTTGATCAACATTTTATTTTTCAAGCTTTATAGACACATCTCTCTCTCTCTCTCTGAGCTAACGATAAGAAAGTTGAGTGCACCAAAACGGTGTGTTTACAAATTTTAAAGCTCAGTGCACCCAAGTTCTAGATTTTAAAAAGTCTGTTTGATTATTGAGATGCATCTCAGATTGAAGGAAAGCACATCTAGATGTTCTTTCCTTCAATCTGATTTATTTTGTGCCCGATTATCCTGACTCGTTAAGTTATTCAGTGAACGCCGATAAATTGCAATCAGTGATCGTTCTTAAATAATTACCTGACTTGCTTTAAAATTCAAAATTGACAAATAGTTCTGTTAGATAAGTTCTGAAGGAGCTAAACGACTGAAGAAATAGGGGAAATTTTTATTTTCAGAATCAGAAAAAGAGAGAGAGGAATTTATCAGGGCATTATTTTCGGAATGCTTTATTTTCTTTGTTCGCTTGTTCCCAAATAGCCACAAAACAGCAATTCAGTTTGGGTGAGTGAGTCAAAGTCTAAATGACTCTTATATCTAAATTTAGTTCCTCAAGTCAGCTTAGAATTTGCTTTTGCAAGATTCATTTCAATATTCTTTATGTTTGTTTAATTTTAATACTATTTTTTGCCTTTTATATGTAATATTTAATGTTAAGCGAGCCATTTTACCATTTCTTTATGCTTTTAACTTGTATTTTGCAATTAGCATGAACTTTTTCTTGTTTGAAGGCTGCTTGAAGGCTTTTTCTTGTTTGTTTGAAGTTCTAAATCTAGGTAAGGTCAAATTTACGGCCTCTCAAGTGCCATTTTATCACTTGTTTATGTTTTTAATTTACATTTTACAATTAATACTCATTTGTTTTCTTTTTTTGTTCTATTTTTTTCCCATCTGAAGTTGTCATTTGCCATTTACAGCTATTTTTAAGTAAAATTCTAAAAAAAGCTGACTCTAAAGTTGCAAGAATCGTTTAAAATAGCTCAAAATTAGATAAAAATTGGTTAGTCATTCAAAATTCTAAAAATTCTAGACTAATCATAGCTAAAATTTGATCCAGAGGCTTTAAAATTCAAAATTCGTAGGCTTTTCGAAAAAAGGAACCCCAAAAGATAGGAAATTGAGATTTTTCAGATCAAAAAGGGGAAATTTTTACTTTTTTGAGATTTGACTTATCTAGGATTCATCGAAAAAAAGGGAAAAGAAAAGAAAACATAATGTTTATCTCCGGGGAAATCCGTCAATCAACTTCTCATCTTCATATTTCTTTGCCCGGAGATATAGGGATATCTGATGAATATGCAAAAAGGAAATTTGGTGAGGATGAATGAAAAAAATCTTTCATTCTTTTCAGTATTTGCTAAAGTTAGCATAAGGTTTTTAGAGCTGAAGAGTACATGTGACTTCGTTAAGCCCAAAGTGCAAATAATCTTACATGTTTACATGCATGTTACTAAATTATTGAAATTATCCAAACGAGACTAGAGCAATCATTTCTATTTATAGTTTCTATAAAAAAAGAACTTTTGCAAATAGTTTCATAGGAACTAAAAAGCGATTTTTTTCCCAATTTTCAATCATTTTTTTCTAAGCGCTGGTTAATGCTAAAAATATATGTTATATTTCAAAAAATCACCCATTCTCTCTACTTTAATTTGATACCCAAGCGCAGAAAAATAAACGTACTGGTGTCGAGATCTGAGCGTTTGTTTGAGAGTAAACTTCGACTACGCGTCGCTCCTATAGGGGGGGCTTCTTTTAGAACGTTTCCGGTGTTAACTTTTGTTTTGTTAACATTTCGGGTGCTAACTTTTGTTTTGTTAACTCTCAATTAAAATCACAGACACATCATCGTGTCCTTTTGACTTTTTAGGCCGATTTCTGCGCAAATTTGTACCTTTTCTATGCAAAAATTTTTCTTTTCAGCTCAGCAAAGTCAGATTTTTTTCAAATCTTTTAAAGCTCTTCAAATTTAACGAAAATTCTTTAAAATGCTTCGAAATTCCATAATTTACTCTCTTTTTGAACTTATCTAGATGCCAGCTGCCGCTTTTTGCGAAAAATGACATCAAGAGAAAGCACAGCGAAACTGTTTTTGATCATGTTTTTGATTTTACATTTTCAGCAAAAACAGTTATCTCTTTTTTGTTAATATTATCAAAATAGCATTATCAATGCATTTATCGCTCAAAAAGAGCCCAATTTACCTCTAAAAATCTCAATAATTTCTTAAGAATGTTCGCGAATCTATTAAAAAAACGATGTTTTCAAAGAAATTTACCGATTTCCAGCAGAAAGCGAACGCATTTTTCCTTTAAAATCCTAATTTTTTATGTTGAGCAATCTATTTTCATCTCAAAAGTGTAAAAACGTTTAAACTTTTACGCCATTTCCATTTCAAAATCCCGCATGCTAACGGAAATATCGTAAAATCGTGGGAAATTACGCCAATTTCCCAAAATCTCACCTCGCGTGCTCAGTTTTTGTCTGGGATTTTCTTTAGTTTAAAGGAATCTGAGTGGGATTTCTCGAGAAATTCTTATTAGCTTTGTTACTCAATTCTTACGTTAGGAGTCTCTCTTTTTCAGATAATCATTTGAAAGCTTGTCTCTCTTCAAATAAAATATTGTTTTTTTTCTGCTATAATAAGTAAAAATTTAGTTTTTTTGACTGCGTATCTTATCCATTTAGAGTTAAAAGTTGTTCCGAAGTTCTAATACGTTTCCAATACGTTTCCAAAACGTTTTCAATACGTTTCCAATACGATTCCAATACGTTTCCAATACGGTTCCAATACGAGATCCAATATGAGAAAAAGTTACCACGGTTTCAATACGGTTCCTATTTTGTTCCAATACGGTTCCAATACGGTTCCTATTTTGTTCCAATACGGTTCCAATACGGTTCCAACACGCTTCCAATACGGTTCCAATATGATTCCAATACGGTTCCAATACGGTTCCAACACGGTTCCAATACGGTTCCAATACGGTTCCAATACGTTTCCAATACGGTTCCAATACGTTTCCAATACGGTTCCAATACGGTTCCAATACGGTTCCAATACCTTTCCAATACGGTTCCAATACGGTTCCAATACGGTTCCAATACCTTTCCAATACGGTTCCAATACGGTTCCAATACCTTTCCAATACGGTTCCAATACGGTTCCAATACCTTTCCAATACGGTTCCAATACGGTTCCAATACGGTTCCAATACCTTTCCAATACGGTTCCAATACGGTTCCAATACCTTTCCAATACGGTTACAAATACGGTTTTTAAACCCTAATTGTCTTGTAACCGCTTCAAAGATCAAATTCTTACTGTAGATTGTTTTTTAGATCTACGATAGACCAAATTCTTACTGTAGATTGACTTTTAGGTTTACGATAGTCTTTTCATTTCATAATTTAATGTTAGTAAATTAAAATTAGTCAGCAGTTTACTGTAATTGTTCAAAATATTAAACTTTCCATTCAAATTTAGATCATTTACCCAATTTTTGACCAAGATAGCATTACTTTTGATCCATATTTTTAAAAATAAAATAAAAATAAACAAAATAGTTTCTAAGAGCTTTCTAAAAGCTTTCTAAAAGTGTTTCTAAAAGCTCTTTACTTTAAAAAAAAACAATTTTCTTTACTTTCTAAGATTCTAAGGGAAATTTTTCTTAAAACATTTCCTTTTGATATTATTTTTCTATATTTCTAACTCTATTAGTCACAAAGAAATTGGATATATTGAATGAGTGGGGGAAAGCGCAAAAAAGGCAAAAAAAGGCAAACCTTTTATCCACGTAGATCTAAAAAGAGAAAAAAAACATGGGAAGACTAATTTGACATAGCTTTTAGCTCTTTTCTAAAAGTTTTTACAATGTTTACTCAAAATTTTCACTTATTTCACTTATTCCAAAGCAGTACCCGGGGGGAAAATGAAGAATTCTAACAATTGCGTGTATTAGAAAGCTAAAATAGTTGGTTTTGAGAAACCAGAGTTTTCCTGGTTTAGTTACTCAAGTCAAAGACCAATTAAAGTATTGTTAAGTCATCCAAGGTGAAAAAAAAGTGGGTTAAAAAGTGAGAAATTCAGTTTTTTTTGGGAAATCCGGGTCTTTTCATTGTGAAAAGCTATCATATGCAAAATTCAAAGTCAATTCGATTCTTTTGAGACTTTCTTGAAACAAAGAGTTAAAATAAACTCCGCCAATAGATTCTACGACCCTGAAAACCCCGGGGCACAAATTTTTAACATTAAATCTCATTTAGGAATCATTTACAGAAAAAAGAAAAATCTCTTTGTAAATGACGGGCAAAGTGTTCTTTATGCGGCCGCATAATCGCTCGCGTCCTGGCAGACCGCTCTAGTGTAGGGTCCTTCCCTTTTGAATCCGAAAAGCAGAGATTTCGGCATAGTAACGTCCAAAAAACCACTCAGTCAAGAAATTGACTCAATCGCTCGCCGCTCCTTCCCATTACGAATGCCGGAAAAGAACAGGTATCTATCAAGGGCCTGTGCCAGATCGCAAGCGATTATGCGGCTACACAAAGAACACACAACCTCTCCAGACAGTGATTTCTCTTTTGTTCTGTAAATGCTTTCCAAATGAGATTTAATGTTAAAAATTTGTGCCCCGGGGTTTTCAGGGTCGTAGAATCTATTGGCGGAGTTTATTTTAACTCTTTGTCTCAAGAAAGTCTCAAAAGAATCTAATTGGCTTTGGATTTTGGATATACCGTATTTTCTCTAATAATAGTGCACCCTGAGCGTCGCCTAAATTCCTCGAAATCTCGAGAACCGCTTATCAGAACCTATCGATGTGGGGTCGGAAAATGTAGCTGACGATGAGATCTTGGGAGGGATTAGAGTGTTGAGCTTCTGGGAAAACTTCGAAACCGTAAAATAGTCACCAACTCGGCTCGGCAACTATTAGAGAAAATACGGTTAATAATAGTAGTGTACCCGGGTGAGCCGAGTTGGTGACTATTTTACGGCTTCCAAGCTTTTGCAGAGGCTCAACACTCTAATCCTCCACTAGATCTCATCGTCAGCTACATTTTCCAACCCCACATCGATAGGTTCTGATAAGTGAGTCTCGAGATTTTCGAGAATTGTAGTGCACTCTGAGCCTTACCTAAATTCCTCGAAATCTCGAGAACCGCTTATCAGAACCTATCGATGTGGGGTCGGAAAATGTAGCTGACGATGAGATCTAGTGAGGGATTTGAGGGTTGAGCTTCTGGGAAAAGCTTGGAAGCCGTAAAATAGTCATCAACTCGGCTCACCCGGGTGCACTACTATTAGAGAAAATACGGTAATAGCTTTTCACAATGAACAGACCCGAATTTCCAGAAATTCTATGCTCCAGATAAAAGTTGATCTTGTTCAAAGCGTCAACGATCCAAGAAAGATTGAACAATTTCAATCTAGTACTCTTTTTTTCTTATTTCACTACTCTTTGAATGCTGAAGCTTTCTCTGCTTTCCGTTTTTCGCTATTTCATCAGATCTAAGTGTTCTCCTCTTTCTCCTTTCCAAGAGTTCTCTCTTCTCCTTTTCCCTTCCGGCTGTTCCTCTCTTAAACTCATTTGCATTTTATTATGTTGTTGTCCGAGTGAGTCTGGAGATGGATTGATGTATTTTGTGCTTAGAAATAGAAACATCTCCTATTTGGCATACTCAAATCGATATCTTTAGCAAGCTTAGTGCCAAAAAGTGAAAAATTCGTTTTTTTCTTCATTGAAATCACTTTTCCACTCCAATAAACATAAAAATTTGAGATTTCAGCTATTTCCCTAAAAACAAAGCCCCTAATTTTCATTCTTCTTTCAATTTTTATTCAATTTTGATTCTATTTTCTATTTTCTATTCTCTAAAGCCTTCTCTTTTAAGTGCTAGATTCAGTTTTTAAATGTTTTACAAAGGTTTTAAGCGTTTTACACAGGTTTTTAAGGTTTTACACAGGTTTTCAACGTTTTACACAGGTTTTAAACGTTTTACAAAGGTTTTACAAAGGTTTTAAACGTTTTACAAAGGTTTTAAACGTTTTACAAAGGTTTTAAACGTTTTACACAGGTTTTAAACGTTTTACACAGGTTTTAAACGTTTTACGCAGGTTTTAAACGTTTTACAAAGGTTTTACAAAGGTTTTAAACGTTTTACAAACGTTTTAAACGCTTTACACAGGTTTTAAGCGTTTTATAAAGGTTTTACAAAGGTTTTAAACGCTTTACACAGGTTTTAAGCGTTTTATAAAGGTTTTACAAAGGTTTTAAACGTTTTACAAAGGTTTTAAACGTTTTACAAACGTTTTAAACGTTTCACAAACGTTTTAAACGTTTTACAAAGGTTTTAAACGTTTTACAAAGGTTTTAAACGTTTTACAGAGGTTTTCAACGTTTTCCACATCTTTTACATATCAAAAAAAAGTTCCCCATCATCTCAACGATGTTAAATGAGCTCTATGCTCAATTCTTGTAATCCTCCTACCGCTCAATCCTCCTACCGCATTCAATTCCTCATTAAACTAATTCAAACTTAAAAAATTTCCAATAACAACTTTGAAATCGATAAATTAACCAAGCAAAAGCCAGTTTTTCCTCAATTTTTCTGTAAAATTATATAAAAGCAAATATTTTCCCGAAAAAAACAGCCAACTCTCACTCTTTTACCCAATTTTCGGCTTTTTTCACGGCCTTTTGCTATTTTTTTGCCCATCTCTGATCAAATTATATTTGGGACTTCGCTTTTACTCTATTTTTTTTCTTTTTTTAGCTTTTCAAGCTATTTTTGAATGGTTTCTTGAGAAATTTTTAGAATTTTATATATTTTTATATTTTTATTTCATAGAAAACTATCTAAACATAAAATTAGTTTTAAAAAAATGTTAAATTTGACCTTTTTTTTGACATAAACACCATCAAGAACATCAGATTTTTCAGTCGTTTTGTTTATTTTGAGATGAACGGCAATGAAAGCAATGTAAAAAGAAGCTGAGATGTATTGGGTTGATGGAAAAGTCCTTTCCGATTTTTTCCGAAGCACCAGTTTTCATTCAAATTCAAACAAGAGCCAATCTAACACTTGATTTGAATGAATTTCAATTGAAAGTGAGCAATTGATGTTTTTGAACAATATAGAACAATTTTTGAACAATTTTCACCTCTAAACTCCATCCCATTTATCGTAGTCGACCGCAAAAGGCTCAAAATCTTCTAGAAATTATCACCCAAGTAATTCTTATAGAAATTTTTCGCCCAGAGTCTTCTTAACTACTTAAAAGCATCCCCAGCTAATGGTTAATTCCAAAAAATCGAATCTGGTTCCCTTACTTACTAGATTTTATAGAAAATTTGGGTACTTTATTTGAAATATATTGAAATACATTATCAAATCGCATCGCTCTCTTTTGGCTGACGTCCTGTCACATACACGGTGGCTCCAGCCTGGAAAGAGATCGGTAAAGAAGCTGATATGTTTAAAAATACTTTATTTTATCATTTTTAGGTGGAAATCTTTAGTTTTAGCTTTACTTCAATGTCCCTTTAGGACATTGAAGCCCTTTAGGACATAGCTACCTTTATCCTGAAACAGTTTTTGCTACTGGTTGATAAGGATCCCAGTTTCTATTTATGTATCTCTTCTTGCTACAATTTTATCAATTCGTACCTAGTTCCGACTAATTCCAGCTCAGCTATTCATTCGTCTATGCATTAAACATCTAACCTGTCCAAGCTGCAAGGCGATCCCTCTCCCTCTCCCGAAGCACCAGTTACAAGGGCCAATCTAACACTTGATTTGAATGAATTTCAATTGAAAGTGAGCAATTGTTGTTGTTTTTGAACAATATAGAACAATTTTTGAACAATATAGAACAATTTTTGAACAATTTTCACCTCTAAACTCCATCCCATCTATCGTAGTCGACCGCAAAAGGCTCAAAATCTTTTAGAAATATGTCACCCAAGTAATTCTTATAGAAATTTGCCTTTTCCAGCAAAAAAAGGTGCGCAAATGTCCAGGTGCGCAAAAAAAAGGTCGCATTTGTCTGACCCCCCTTTTCTTTTGCTTTATCGTTGTTGATGCAAGAAAAGTGAGAAATTGAGTGCACCAAATGTGTGGTTAAAAGATTTGAGCACAAAGTACAATAGAAACTGTTTTAATTGCATCAGTTGACCTTAAAGATGATGCAATTCTTAAAAACCGATCAAACTAAAAAACAAAAAGTAGATACAAACCAAAATACAGATTTCTAAAGGTTCAACCACTATATATGAGCTTTGTTTTATTAAAACACCCATCTAATTCAATTTTCTATTAAAACTCAGCCTTTAATAGTTCAAAATAGACAAGCTACAAACTACAAACTCTTGTAGAAACGCGTAGAATAGATCTTTTTAAAAACCTTTTTACCAGAAAATTGAGCCAACTTTAGGCTTTCGAATGACATTAAAACCAAGAAAATCTACTATTTGTACTTCAAGAACGAGCCTTTCTTATGCATTTACTTAATATTAGGTTGATGCAAAAGTCTTTTTCATTTTTTCGTACTTCCGTTAAAAAGTAACAAATGCACGAATTGAAAAACGGTTTATTGCATTCGAAAGGCCAATTATTTTTCTGCAAAATGACATTAAAACGAGTTTCAAATGTCTTATGTCTAGATTTTTTTTGAGAGCCTGAAGTCGGGTAGTCAAAAAAGGCGACGGCTCGATGATGCATTTTAGACGCTTTAGCTAAGGAAACCAAGGAGCACGTGTGGCTGACTGGTTAAGTGTCTTTTATCTTAATCGGAAGGTCGAGGGTTCGAACCCCACATGCGACATGGTCACCCCCTTCGGATTGAGAGGTTTTCTGGAGGGCAGTCTGGTGGTTGTGGCCCCAGTTCTTTAAAGTGACAAGCCACTCCTTCATCGTCATCTTCCCTTCACCACCAAAAAAGCTATTTAGTTCCCCATTGAGCTTAGGGTTAGGGAGCCGTCTGTCATGACGTGGGTTAAGTTAAGATATAGCCTAGTATTGTGTGTGTCGTTGTATTGTGATTGATATATTTCGTGTATGCGATAAATTCACCACTGGTAGCCCCAGTCGGTATTTAAAAAAAAAAAAAAAAAATGACATTAAAACGAGTTTCAAATGTCTTATGTCTAGATTTTTTTTGAGAGTCGGGTAGTCAAAAAAAGGCGACGGCTCGATGATGCATTTTAGACGCTTTAGCTAAGGAAACCAATCTTGATGTTAATAAATAAAAGATAGAGCACAAAAAGTTAGATATCTTTTCAGATTTTCAGAGAAATTCATTCAGCCAATTTCTTTATAGAGGTTTTTATCGATTTTTATGAAAAACACATGTTTTCACTCTCGATTTTGCTTGAAAGTGAACCCAAATTGACTTAAAAGATGGGAAATTCAACAATAAACACTTTTTTATTTCGAGGAAACCATAGGTTAATTGATGACTTTGTTATTTTTCAAAAGTACGAAAAAAATGAAAAAGACTTTTGCATCAACCTAATATTTGTACTTCAAGAACGAGCCATTCATAGCAATTTGTAGGTCAAACTACAAGACCAGACCACAAACCATTGTAGAAACGCATAGAATAGACTTTTTTGGGAACTCTTTTTTGACCAAAAAATTGCCCAACTTTAGGCTTTCGAATGACACAAAAAAATCAAGCCAATTCATTTTTTCTACATTGAGATATAACGTTTTTTTAAGGTTTGTAGTGGGACGAGAACACAAATTGCTATGAATGGCTCGTTCTGGAAGTACAAATAATAGATTTTCTGTGTTTTAGTGTCATTCGAAAGCCTAAAGTTGACTCAATTTTTTTGGTAAAAAAAGTTTTTAAAAAAATCTATTCTACGCAATTCTACAAGGTTTTGTAATCTGTTCTTGTAGTTTGACCTACAAATTGCTATAAATGGCTCGTTCTGGAAGTACAAATAGTAGATTTTCTGGGTTTTAATGCCATTCGAAAGCTTAAAGTCTGTACAATCTTTTGGTAAAAAGGTTTTTTTAAAAGGATCTATTCTACGCGTCTCTACAAGGGTTTGTAATCTGTTCTTGTAGTTTGTCTAGTCCAAACTTGATCGTTGATCGAAAAATCTCCGATTCTATTGGGTTAATGAATTGAAAACTGCCGGCTATTGTCATACGTGACCGTTTGAGCACTTTCTTCAAAAGAAACCCATTTTGGTGTCAATGGAAAAGTTGTAGAGAATCAAAAATCAAGCTTATATCCAAATTTCCAAAAAGATACACTTAGTAGTTCAGCTTAAAATTTGTGTGTTCTTTGTGTTCTTTGTGCGGCGATTTTGTGTGTTCTGTGTGTTCTTCGTAATCGCTCGTCGTCTGGCACAGGGCTTTTACATAACCCCCTTCACTCTCTGCTTTCCAATCTCCTCTGCCCGTTTCCGAATCTTCAAATTCGACATTGACTTCTCCTCAAATCAAGGCTAATCTCAATCTATTGGGATTTTTCTTGATCAACAGCCTTAGGATTAACGAAAGGGGTGCGCGAGAAGTTTCCGTTCTCTCGACTGGACACGACAAGATGAGGATATCTGATGAGGACAAAATGAGGATATATGGTTCCTATTTTATTCCAATACGATTCCAACACGGTTCCTATTGGGTTGGTGAATCGAAAAACCGCTGGCTATTGTCATATGTGACAGTTTGAGCGCTTTCTTCAAAAGAAACCCATTTTGGTGTCAATGAAAAAGTTGTAGAGAATCAAAAATCAAGCTTATATCCAAATTTTCAGAACGATTCAAAAACTGGTTTTGAAGAAATCCCAAATTTACGAATTTTCATAAAACTTGCATTTTAAGCGAATCTACTAAGTGTATCTTTTTGGAAATTTGGCTATAAGCCTAATTTTTGATTCTCTACAACTTTTCCATTGACACCAAAATGGGTTTCTTTTGAAGAAAGTGCTCAAACTGGGTTGAGAGCTGACATCTCCAGTCCTCCATTTTTGAGTCTCACACTTGTCTGACACACAAACCAAAATCCTACTACGAAAGAGGAATCCGCAAATTGCCTGCAAAATGAGCAGAAGTCGTCAATAATAATGGGAATTATTTGGAATGAGTTTATGGTTTTATGTTGGATAAATTTTAGTTCAAAGTCCGGCAGTTTTCAGCTCATCAACTCAATAGTTCAAACTTGGTTTAGGTCATTTCCCCTCTCGAATCCCCTCTCGAATCCCCTTCAAATTCTTTCGTCTATATTTGCTTTTCCCAATTTCGCTGAAGCTTTCAATTTCTTGAAATATTTGTCAATATGATGAATTCTCTTTTAGAAAAAGCTTGACCTAGTAATTTTTCGGATACCGTATTTTCTGTAATAGTAGTGCAGTCTGTAATAGTAATGTAATAGGTAGTGCAGGCTGGAGGGGGATTGTAAAATAGTTGTGCGCACTACTATCACAGAAAATACGGTAATTTTTTATAGCAACAAATTGCTATTGCTTTCATTCTTGAACACCTTTACTTACGCTATCAATTTTGAAATCCTCACGTTAAGTATCAATTTTTTAAGCTCACTTTTTAAAATGTGAATGTTAGCCTGCAAATTTGGTTATATAAAAAACAAATTCTGTAAAAAGATTCAAAATTTCGTTTATTATTCCTTTCAAATGTTCAATGCTCAAAAAAAAAACCCCGAAATTCTTAAATGATCCGCAAAAACGCTCTAATGGTCAAAAAAAAATGGAAACGAAGATATTGGGTTGATGCATAATTATCCGGACTTCTTTTTGCGTGCTTGTATCTTTTTTGTTTTGAAAGCTTTTTGTCTATTTCTTTTTTTTAAATATTCGTTATTCTTTAGTGAACAAAATGCGTGTCGACAATCATATCCATCTTCGCCATATCATGCTCTACCACTTCGAAAAGGGATGGTCTGCCGCAGAGTCGTTTCGCGATCTCAAAGAACTTTTTGGTCAAGGAACAATTGGACGTGCAACAGTTTATGAATGGTTCGATCGTTTCAAGTCCGGTAACACAAGTGTTGATGATGAACCAGGAAGAGGACGGCCATCAGAATTCGATGACAAGGCACTTCTGGAAGCCGTTGAAGAAGACGAAAGCCTGACAACCAGAATGCTGGCAGATGAATTCAATGTTGACCAGTCAACGATCGTGCGCCATCTCAAAAAGCTTGGCAAAGTATGGAAATTGGCTGGATGGGTCCCACACGATTCAGGCACGAAGACC
Source organism: Mesorhabditis belari (assembly GCA_958450365.1). Taxonomy (NCBI): domain Eukaryota; kingdom Metazoa; phylum Nematoda; class Chromadorea; order Rhabditida; family Rhabditidae; genus Mesorhabditis; species Mesorhabditis belari. Next base: position 37,332 of record CAUEEP010000907.1, read on the forward strand.
GCGCAAAAAGAACAACATCGTCTTTCACCACGATAACGCACGTCCGCACGTTGAGCGCCATGTCGTCGAATCCATCGCTAGTAAGGGCTGGGATCTTCTTCCACACCCGCCATATTCTCCTACTGAAGCCCCAACGGACTACCACGTCAATCGATCGCTCAAAAATTGGCAAACAAATAAGATCTACAACGATTTGGATGACTTGATAGACGATGTTAAAGCGTGGATTGCCTCCAAAGATCGTTTATTCTTCGCTCGTGGAATCGATCGTCTTCCAAGCAAATGGCAATCAGTTATTGATGTAGGCGGTGAATATGCTCCAGAATAATCAATTAAACATATTTTTCTAACTATTTATGTTATTTTTTGTTAAATAAAATCATTTATAAAAGAAGTCCGGATAATTATGCATCAACCCAATATTAAAAAGTTCAATCCGTCTATGAGAAGAAAGCTTTCAAAGAATTTTTAAGTTTTGGGTTTTATTTTATACCTTCCGTTACTGTGCGTACCCTATATGTCGCTCGTAAGGAAAAGCGCCGTCTGGCACACGGCCTTTTGCCTATACCCAGACAGAGACCACGATCTTGGTTTAATTACCCAAGTTTAAGATTTGTGTGCCAGACCGGAAACCCTCAAAACCAGAAACCAAATGATCCGCAAAAACGCTCTAATGGTCAAGGAAATGAAAACGAAGATATTAAAAGGTCCAATCCGTTTATGAGAAGACAACTTTCGAAAGAATTTGAAAGTTTTGAGTTTTTGCCATCTGGCACATCTCTTCTTTTCTTTGGAGACTGACAAATGTACTTATCTTTTGTGCAGTTTTTCCAAAAAATCAGCTTCTGGCATTGGTGCGTACTTTGTGCGTACCCTGTGTCCCTTGTAAGAAAAAGCGCCGTCTGGCACACGGCCTTTGCCTATACCCAGACAGAGGCCACGATCTCGGTTTAATTACCCAAGTTTAAGATTCGTATGCCAGACCGGAAACCCTCAAAACCAGAAACCAGAAACTTTCAAAACTCTTTCAAAATTGTGGAAAGCGTCCGCATTAATGCACAAAAATATCGAAAAAATGCGATTTCCAAAATAATTTCTTATCTCCTTTCCATCATTGATAAAATTAACCGTTGAAAATTAGCTTTATCCGGAAATTTCTTTCAGTAATCTTTATGCAAAAAAATAAAAGCTAAAAACCTTTAAATCCAGTCTATTTTCATTTAAAAAGATCACATTTTCATTTCCAATAAGCTCAAGCTCAATTAGGCAAATTGGGGCTTAGGAAATCTAAAAGAAATCGCGAAATTTTCTAAGTAAAAACAGCTTTTCCATAGGCAGATGGTTAAGAAAGGGGAAAATTAAAGGCTTTTTCCGTTTTTCGAAAGATTTTCTGCATAATCTTCTCATTTTTAGCATCTTATTTGAGTGATTTTTCCTTTTATGATGAGAGTTTTGGGGAAAAGGATGGGTGGACATTTGAGAAATCGAACTTTGGCCGGAAATTCTTTGTAAATATTTTTCATTTACAATCAGAACGGTATTTTGTTTTCATTATTTCGCTCTCAAGTTTCAATACGGTTCCAATACGGTTCTTCCTCTGATCTAATAGCTTCCAATGGGATTCCAATACGGTTCCAATACGGTTCCAATAGGGTTCCTTCTCTGATCTAATAGCTTCCAATACGGTTCCAATACGGTTTCATAGGCAGATGGCTAAGAAAGGGGAAAGTTAAAGGCTTTTTCCGTTTTTCGAAAGATTTTCTGCATAATCTTCTCATTTTTAGCATCTTATTTGAGCGATTTTTCCTTTTATGATGAGAGTTTTGGGGAAAAGGATGGATGGACATTCGAGAAATCGGTTTTTTTTGTCGGAAATTCTTTCTAAATATTTTTCATTTACAATCAGAACCGTATTTTGTTTTCATTATTTCGTTCGCAAGTTCAGATGCTTCTTGAAATGAATCTGGAATTGCTTTTGCAATTGCAATTCGATGAGTGCTTTTGGCTTGTTATATTTTGAAGCTGGCAATGAGCTTGAGTTCAATGTTCAGATTTTTGTTTACTTTAAGATATTTAGATAACAAGCTTATATTTAGTCTTTACACTCAGCTAGCTATGAGATGAAGTTGTTGGCGCTGTATCTTGAAATTATTGGAGGTGTATTGAGGCAAGCTAGACTAGGCAAAGCCAAGTCCTGGCCTGGCTTCTAGCTTTACCTGGTCTTGCTTTATCTGGTCTGGCTTTATCTGGCCTTGCTTTATCTGCAGTCTTAATACGTAGAGTTTCTCTTTCTAGACTCGCCAAAAGCTCAACTTTGCCTGCTTTACTGTTAACTTTAAAACCTAATGATCCGTTTGGAATATTCCTGGCAAAGCTCCGACCCGAATCTGAATCTGGTGCTGAATTCACGGCTGTTGTCTCAAAGTCTATCAGTCTTGATGACTTAAAAGCCTTAGTCTAAGCCTAGCCTAAGCCTAGCCTAAGCCTAGCCTAAGCCTAGCCTAAGCCTAGCCTAAGCCTAGCCTAAGCCTAGCCTAAGCCTAGCCTAAGCCTAGCCTAAGCCAAGCTTAAGCCTAAGCCTTGCTGTAAGTCATCTATCAAGGCTTGAACTTAATTCCATCGCTCTTGAATTGCAAATGAGAATCTTCTCAAGGGAATTGACTTTCTGTATGCAAATTGTTGTCTAAATCTAGATTACAGTACTAAATTTGACAACACTAGTTCATTTTGAGTATTGTTGTTGTTGTTTTCAATTGTTTGCAGTTCACAAATCCCAAATGAAGATCTTTTCCAAAAAATTCGCTATTATTGCATCTTTTTTCTCTTTTTGTTCGATCTTTTCCCATTTTTCGTTTTTCCCATTTCAAAATCCATTATATCGATGTATAAGTGGCCATTTTTTTTCATTTTTCTTGACAATTATTTTTAATTTGATGAGAATTCAGGGAAATTTTGCCATTTTTCAATTTTTGATTGTAGATTTGTAGATCTTTAGAAACGAAAAGTATATCGCGAAATTGAGATGGATGATGAGCAACACTTGATCGACTTTCAACTCTCGCACAAGAGCTACATCGCCGAGTTGTGGATATATGGAATTGGGTGGGTTTTTGAGGGAAATGGGGAGCTTGACTTGTTCTTTGGAGTTCAACCATTGGCCAAACTTCAACCATTGGCCAAACGCATCCTTTCTGGCGCACTCTATTCTTAATTTTTTCGAGTCAAGCAAGTCGTTACTGCAAGAAAAATAGAGAATACAATGCGCTAGAAAGAGTGCGCTAGAAAGGGTGTGTTTTTATGTCAAAGCACAAAGTCCGCTTAAAAGCAAGATTGGAACACGGTCGAGGATTGGAAAGAGGATTCACATAAACACGCGCCACCTAGCGCACCACAAAGAACTCAAAGCGGCAAAAAAGGCGTTCTTGCAAGAAAAGAAAAGAATAAGTGTGCTAGATGGGATTTATTCTAACTTTTCTATTGGGTTGGTGAATTGAAAACTGCGGGCTATTGTCATATGTGACAATTTGAGCACTTTCTTCAAAAGAAACCCATTTTGGTGTCAATGGAAAAGTTGTAGAGAATCAAAAATCAAGCTTATATCCAAATTTTCAGAACGATTCAAAAACTGGTTTTCAAGAAATGCCAAATTTACGAATTTTCACAAAACTTGCATTTTAAGCGAAACTACTAAGTGTATCTTTTTGGAAATTTGGCTATAAGCCTAATTTTTGATTCTCTACAACTTTTCTATTGACACCAAAATGGGTTTCTTTTGAAGAAAGTGCTCAAACTGGGCTGAGAGCTGACATCTCCAGTCCTCAATTTTTGAGTCTCACACTTGTCTCACACACAAACCAAAGTCCTACTAGGAAAGAGGAATCGGCAAATTGCCTGTAAAATGGGCAGAAGTCGTCAATAATAATGGAAATTATTTGGAATGAATTGATGGTTTTATGTTGAACAAATTTTAGTTCAAAGTCCCCGCAGTTTTCAGTTCACCAACCCAATAGAATCAAAGTTTTAAACATCGTAAGAATTCATTCTGAATAGTGAAAGCATACGATTTTGAAACCTTTTTCGTTTCCAGTGTCTTTCTCGGGACGATCGCTGTCATCGTGACCGCCAGGCGGCTTTATGGACAACGCAGGAATAACTTTGTGAGTGAAATTTTGCGGAAATTTTCCTTTTAAAGCCTTCTGCTGTTGTTTAAAAGTTATCAAATCGAAGTTCAGATTGAAATTGAAATTGAAATTGAAGCTCAAATTGAAATTGAAGCTCAAATTGAAATTGAAGCTCAAATTGAAATTGAAGCTCAAATTGAAATTGAAGCTCAAATTCAAGTTCAAATTCAAATTCAAATTCAAATTCAAATCAACTCTTTTTGCAGGTAATTGCTGCTCGTTTAATGTCCTATAAAGTCTCACTAACAATCGCCGATCTCATCATTTTATTCATCTACGCACCCACACAATTCATCTGGATAAGCACATTTTATGTAAGTTTTCATACGTACATTTTCCACTATATAGTCAAAACCAAACTCTTGTGAAAGTGGAGTTTTCAAAAAGTGCCCTTTTTTTGGTCACTCGCATTTCACCCTCGAAATTTTTTCAATGCTTCGATCAATTGAAACATGTTTTAGTCGGAGATTTGTAGAGGAGATTTACAACTTTTAAATATTGGGTTGGGGACTATGCGCCAAAACTAGGCGCCAAAACGCCAAAACTAAGGCGCCAAAACTAGGCGCCAAAACTAGGCGCCAAAACTTTAAAGGGACTTTTTGCACACATAAAGCCTTCTTTAAACATACGTTTGGTTTCATCAAAATGATCCACTATTTCTCTACAAAATCACTTTTGAGAGATTCCACAAAGCTTTTCTTTCGTGGAGTTTATGGACTCCCAAACACAGCTAGTCAAAATGGCAAAGAGCCCGACTCATCATTTGAACAGTTTCTTTCACATAAACCTTCTTTGGTGTTTATATAAAAAAGATAGAGCACATTCAATTACTTAAGTTGCCAAATTTGCAGGAAGATCCCACCAATGGTTTTTTCTAGATCACAGTTTGTAGTTTTTGTGAAAAAATGGCTTTTTCTTGAGCGGAGGCGCTGTTTGAATTTTCTTTTAAATGTGATTTTGTAGAGAATTAGTTAACCATTCTACTCATATCAAACGCATATTATTTGACGAAGTCGAATAGAAGTTTTAGACATTTTTTTGATTTTCGGCGCCGAGTCATTCTCCCCAACCCAATATTACCCAACTTTTGAATTATCTGCCTTAGAGTTGTCCAGAATCCCCAACCCAATAGTTTATAACATTCATCGATTCTAGTTTATAACATCAGTTTTCTATGGTTTGAAATTTATGAAAATGTTGAAATCCGCATTTCTTATGCATTTATCTAATATTATAAACTTTTTGCTTTCTTAAGGTCATTTAGAAAGTCATTTAGAAAAAGATATGACGATCGGTGGGTAAAATTTGGATTTTAAAATGAAACTTTCAGTGGTACGGCGGTGATTTCATGTGTCGAGCTTATAAATTCATCATGACTTTTGGCTTTCATTTGACAGCGAATATGCAGGTTTGAAGAAGTTTTGATTGAAATTATGACTTTGGAAAAGATTGGAAAAGATTTTCTTTTGGTTTATCTGGGGATTTTCGAGTGGAAACGCATAGGTTGACGAATTTCATTCGAAACTTTTTGATTTTGATATGAATTGATGGAGAATTTGATTGAAATTGATTGAAATTGATTGAAATTGATTGAAATTGATTGAAATTGATTGAAATTGATTGGAATTGATTGGAATTGATTGGAATTGATTGGAATTGATTGAAATTGATTGAAATTGATTGGAATTGATTGGAATTGATTGGAATTGATTGGAATTGATTGGAATTGATTGGAATTGATTGAAATTGATTGAAATTGATTGAAATTGATTGAAATTGATTGGAATTGATTGGAATTGATTGGAATTGATTGGAATTGATTGGAATTGATTGGAATTGATGGAAATTGATTGGAATTGGTTAAAATTGATTGAAATTGATTGGAATTGATTGGAATTGATTGGAATTGATTAAAATTGATTGAAATTGATTGGAATTGATTGAAATTGATTGGAATTGATTGGAATTGATTGAAATTGATGGGAATTGATTGGAATTGGTTTCCAATTGATTAAAATTGATTAAAATTGATTGAAATTGATTTCCAATTGATTAAAATTGATTTCCAATTGATTTCTAATTGATTAAAATTGATTTCCAATTGATTGAAATTGATTAAAACTGATTTTCAATTGATTAAAATTGATTTCTTATTGATTTTCTATTGATTGAAATGAAAGACGAAAATATTCGAGTGAAATTTGAGAAGATATAGCAATTTTTCGTTGGACAGTTACACCGAGAAATCCTAGGTCTAGTTTTGCTGTCGATTTTCACGATTTTGCTTTAAGAATTACGTTTTACAGAGAGTAAAGCAAGAATAGAAGTAATTAAATAGAAGTAATCTTATCAAAGTCACAGCTGGTTTTTCAAATTTCAGGTGCTGATAGCTCTGGATCGCCTCTACATCACAAGTCGACTCAATCATGTGACGAATGTGAGAAAGAATAGTGGACAGGGAAGGGTTGGTGAAATGAGAACTTGAGCTACATCTTACTGTAGTCTGGCTTACTGTAAGCCAAGCCAGGCAAGGCCAAGACACTCCGAAATGTCATGCCTGGCTTCTGGTGAACCTAAGAACTGGACCAGGTTTGCAGTAAAGCCTGTTTCAACCAATCACCGATCTGTGAGCAAAGCCAAGCCCAGCTTTGACCTCTGGATTAGGTTAGGGAATTTATAGATGCCTGGTGAATCTAGGGGCAAGCAGCCAAGCCTATGAGCAGCCAGGCCTTGGATCAGCCAAGCCTTGGATCAGCCAAGCCTTGGATCAGCCAAGCTTGGATCAGCCAAGCCTTGGATCAGCCAAGCCTTGGATCAGCCAAGCCTTGGATCAGCCAAGCCTTGGATCAGCCAAGCTTTGGATCAGCCAAGCTTTGGATCAGCCAAGCTTTGGATCAGCCAAGCCTTGGATCAGCCAAGCTTTGGATCAGCCAAGCCTTGGATCAGCCAAGCTTTGGATCAGCCAAGCTTTGGATCAGCCAAGCCATGGATCAGCCAAGCCATGGATCAGCCAAGCCTAGTACCTAGACTGACTTGGCCCTAGAAAAGAAAAGCTAGACCAGTCTTGGCTTTGATGAAAGGAGCCAGACTAGACCTGGCTCTCTTTGGCCTTATGTCATCATTAAATGGCTCATTAAACTGAGATCATCTTCAGTTTACTCGCTATGGTCACAATGCGTACATCGTTTTTGCCTATCTTCTCGCTTTCTCTTGTGCTCTTCCACAACTCTTCGTCTTTCAATTGACCCAACTCGAGAATGGGAGTACTCAATGTACAAGTGTTTGGTTAGTATCTTATGTATTTTAAATAATTTTTGACTTTAGGACTCTTGCTCGAAAAGTCTACTATCAAGAGAAAGCTGAATATTTTATGAAAGAATTGGAAAGAAGCGGGAAATATAATTTGGACATTAAATTGACAGAAAGTGATTTGGATCATATACGAGAACTCGCACAAAGTGTAAGAATTGAAAAATCGCCTTGCTACAGTACTACAGTACTTGCCACAGTACTACAGTACTTGCTACAGTACTACAGTACTGGCTACAGTACTCTAAAAGTTATTCAGACAGAAAGGGGTACTGTAGCATTTTATATAATGAAAATAGTAGTTCTAGTTTGTTTCTAACTACAGTACTTTTCCCATTGTCTTCAAAAAACCAATCCTGTAATCTGAAAAGGTTTTAGAATTGATTTGACTATTTGAAACTATTTGAAATCCCAATTGAAATACTATGGATACTTTAGAAAATATTGTGGAAAGAACAACCTTTAATATAAATATTCTTTGCCATCTTGGCCTGTGAATAAGTGACTTTCAAGTATAGCTGATCTCAAACCTTTTTTGATATTAGCCTTGGTGACAACGGTCGCTTTCCCACAACGTTCAGCACCATCAGAATTTCTTCCTAACTCTTGAAAGCATTTGATCGCGTTGTAAACAAGTTGTTTGCATATCGTCAATCGCTGACTAGGGAATGTTATCAAGTTAAGCCACCTTACCAAGTCCACGCTTTTCGAACGAGACCAAGCTTATCTAATAGAGTTTTTTTACGCTGATTCCGAATCCGGTTTTAACTTTTCCCGAAGAACTCTGTAGCGCGAGATAGCATGAAATCTGAAAGATCATGAAAAGGGTTTAGAAATGTTTCACAAAAAAAGCAAAAAAACCTTGGCATTTAAGTGTCCCAAACCAGCAGCCAAGAAAATCCAACAACCCCACGCGCCAGCACACTATCCATTAGGCCACTAGCTGACGCAGGTGACGGTTGGATTTTGTCATAGGTGATGGTTGGCTTTTGCTAGAGGTAACGGTCAGCTTCTGCCAAGTGACGGTCAGCTTTTGCCAGAGCTGACGGTCGGCTTTTGCCATAGGTGATGGTTGGCATTTGAGAGAAGCCATGCCAAGCTTATAAACCTACCGAAATTGGGGCAAATTTTTTACGCCAAATATCTCGCGCTACAGAGTTCTCCGGGAAAAGTTAAAACCGGATTCGGACTCAGCGTAAAAAACTCTATCAGATAGGATTGGTCTCGTTCGAAAAGCCCACCTTAACTTGATAGCATTCCATTAGAGATATCCATAGAGATATCCATAGAGATATCCATTGCCAGAACGCTATTTGTGTAGGTCGATGATCGCATCTCGGTACACTGACTTAGCAATTAAAAAAAGAGACATTTTTTGATAAAAAAATAATAAGTAAATAGTTAAATAAATAAAATAAATAAAAAGAAAGAGAAAAAGAAAATCTAAATTTAAAGGAAGAATATAGAATATCAGAGATCTTCCTAGTCCCTAGACAATCCTTTAATTCCTAGACAACCCTTCAATCCCTAGACAACCCTAGACAATCCTTTAATCCCTAGACAACCCTTCAATCCCTAGACAACCCTAGACAATCCTTCAATCCCTAGACAACCCTTCAATCCCTAGACAACCCTAGACAATCCTTTAAAATCAACCCATAGAAAAGTTCCTAAACATCCCAAAAAGCCCAAGAGAACTCATTCTATTGGGTGCCGTAGAGAACCTATAACGTAGAGAACGTAGAAGGTACTGTAACCGGGTTATCTGTTAGAACAAAAAGATTATTATATCTGAAGATCGAAGCTAATAAATCACTCATCAAAGCTAATCATTCATTTTTTTCAGTTCAACATCACAATTCCAAAAGAAATCTTGAAATTGGAAAAGGAAAAATATCAATTTCTCTTCATTGAACAGGTTTTTGATCTTAAAAACTCTTCAATGATTCTATTATTATTCAATTATTCAATTTTAGATCTACAATATTTTCCATTTGGCTTCAATTTGTGTGATTCCTTATCTAATCGAATTACTTTGTTATGCGAGTATTCTCTATTTGTTAAAAGGCGCGAAGAAAGGGCAATTCTTGAGCATCAATGATATCGCAAAAATGAGGTGATTTTGGTGGTGATTTGAAGGAAATGAAAGAATGAAGGAAAAGTGTAAACGAAAGCCTTTCTGTAAGCCTTTCTGTAAGCCTTTCTACTGCATTGTAATCTCTGTTTTGTTTATAGCAAAAAACGGGAATGTTTATAGCAAAAAGTACATCAAAAAACGATTGATGGATCTTGAATTTCAGATGGAAATGGTGTGCACTGCCATCATTATTCCGTCGTCGTCCTAAATACAAACAAGCGAACGACGGGCAAATTAGTCTGGTAAGTTCATGGGATCTGTTTACTAACAGTCGGTAGTCGTTTACTGGCAGGCGTCATAGAATAAAATAGAAAAGTACGCTAAAGTGCCACTTTGTGTCAAAACGGCACTTTACTTTTCACTTACGACTTTTCAAAGCCGTTTTTCTCTACGTTCTTACAGGGAAGTGTACAAAACAAATTCCACTTTTCTTTAGTCAAATTTGATAGGGATTCTTTTAAAAGCAGTCACAAGTCGATTCAATTTCCATACCTCGAGTTATAGCCCGTCAAAGTTGATTGACTTCTGAATATAGGTAGTTCAAATTTGACGCAAATTTTCTCTATGTTCTTGCACATGAATATACAAAATAAATTGTAGTTTTTAATAACCAAATTTAATGGGATTCTTTTAAAACTAACCCTAAGTCGATCTGATCGCTGGAGGTCGAGATATAGAGTAAAATAGAAAAGTACGCTAAAAGCGCTTTTGTGCCAAAACGGCACTTTAGCGCACTACTTTTCAAAAAAAACTCTAGAGGATCTCTATTAAACTCTAGCGGATCTTCAGTAAACTCTAGAGGATCTCTAGTAAACTATAGAGGATCTCTAGTAAACTCTAGCGGATCTCTAGTAGACTCCAGTAGATCTCTAGTAAACTCTAGCGGATCTCCAGTAAACTCTAGCGGATCTCGAGTAAACTCTAGCGGATCTCCAATAAACTCTAGCGGATCTCGAGTGAACTCTAGAGGATCTCGAGTGAACTCTAGAGGATCTCTAGTAAACTCTAGCGGATCTCCAGTAAACTCTAGCGGACATCTAGTAAACTCTAGAGGATCTCGAGTAAACTCTAGCGGATCTCGAGTAAACTCTAGAGGATCTCTAGTAAACTCTAGCGGATCTCTAGTAGACTCCAGTGGATCTCTAGTAAACTCTAGCGGATCTCGAGTAAACTCTAGAGGATCTCGAGTGAACTCTAGAGGATCTCGAGTAAACTCTAGCGGATCTCGAGTAAACTCTAGCGAATCTCGATGTGAAACATACAGTCAATTTTGTTGTGAATATCTTTTTAAACACAAATATTACCAAAACTTATAAGCGAACTTAATAATTATAATCTTGATTATAATAATTTAAGAATGAAAATCATTTCAGAACACCGAACGAACCGATTTTGGTGATTGTGAGCGATTGCAGGTTAAAAATGGGACACTTGATGATGAAAATTGTGTCAAGAATGCTTTAATTAGTAAGTTTTATAAAATTTTGTTCTTTTTTTATTATAGTTTTTCTGTAGTTCGCCAAGTTCGAAGCTTTTCATTAGTTGGTAAGGTTTGGGAAGGTTTTGAAAGGTTTTGAAAGGTTTTAGAAAGATTTTGAAAGGTTTTGAAACATTTTGAAACATTTTGAACGATTTTGAAACATTTTGAAAGGTTTTGAAACATTTTGAAAGACTTTGAAAGATTTTGAAAGATTTTGAACGATTTTGAAAGATTTTGAAAGGTTTTGAAAGATTTTGAAAGGTTTTGAAAGGTTTTGAAAGATTTTGAAAGGTTTTGGAAAGGTTTTGAACGATTTTGAAAGATTTTGAAAGGTTTTGAACGATTTTGAAAGATTTTGAACGATTTTGAAAGGTTTTGAACGATTTTGAAACATTTTGAAAGGTTTTGAAACATTTTGAACGATTTTGAAAGATTTTGAAAGGTTTTGGAAAGGTTTTGAAAGGTTTTGAAACATTTTGAACGATTTTGAAACATTTTGAAAGATTTTGAACGATTTTGAAAGGTTTTGAAAGGTTTTGAAACATTTTGAACGATTTTGAACGATTTTGAAAGACTTTGAAAGATTTTGAACGATTTTGAAAGGTTTTGAAAGATTTTGAAAGGTTTTAGAAAGGTTTTGAAAGGTTTTGAAAGGTTTTGGAAAGATTTTGAACGATTTTGAAACATTTTGAAAGGTTTTGAACGATTTTGAACGATTTTGGACGATTTTGAAAGATTTTGGAAACATTTTGAATAAGATTAATGATTCAAAACAAATGCATGGAGTGAAAATCTAAACCCAGCTCAATTTTGATATGTACTTTGTGCTTAAAATGTTAACAAAACCTTTCTAATGAATAGAGTTCTTGATTCTCTTGGAGTAATGACTTGCCAATTGGAGAAAATGAGGGATTTGATGCAATAGAAAGGTTGTGTTGTACAGTATTTTAGACTTCACAGACAATAGACTTTGGATCTTTGAGCTCTACGCTCAGGCTCTAACCTTTGAGTTATACTCAATTCTCAATACAGTACTTTTTCCCAAAGATTGTCAAGAAAAAGTGTCATTAGTATCGTAGTCTTTCGTGTCCTAGGTGAAGATCTCTCAGCCATTGTGCTTAAAATGTTAACAAAACCTTTCTAATGAACAGAGCTCTTCATTTTCTTCGAGTAATGACTTGCCAATTGGAGAAAATGAAGAATTCGATGAAATAGAAAGGTTGTGTTGTGGAAAAATTGAGTATAATTCAAAGATTAAAGCCTGAGCTTAGAGCTCAAAGATCCATAGAAAAGAAAAGATTAAAATTGAAACTTTAAATGTATTGTAAGGTTGGATTGACGTCTAAAAAGTGTCTTTCTTTTTACCGTAATCTTGTCTTTATATTTTATTGAGTTATCTGATTCTATAGGGGATAAAGGATCTAAAGATCTAGTCTAGAAGTCTAGAAGTCTAGAAGTCTAGAAGTCTAGAAGTCTAGAAGTCTAGAAGTCTAGAAGTCTAGAAGTCTAGAAGTCTAGAAGTCCGAAGTCTAGAAGCTAAGCTTAAACTTCTGACTTCTAAAGCTCAGCTAAAACGTCTGACTTCTAATCTGGCTATTGTCCTCAAGAATCATTTGACTGTATACTGTAGCTTTAACAGTATTTTAGAGTTAACAGTATTTTAGACTCAACAGTATTTTAGACTTTACAGACAATAGACTTTACAGTACTTTTTCCCAAAGATTGTCTAGAAAGAGTGTCATTAGTATCGTAGTCTTTCGTCTTCTAGGTGAAGATCACTCAGCCAGACGCTCATCATTAATCATTTCCTTTGATGGTCGTAGTACAATCTCTTCCGATTGCGCCACAGCTCCACTTGTCTCCGATTCAACGCGATGTCACTCATCAAATACGAATCCAAACTCCGAACGATGTATTCATTTTTTGAGTGCCCTTTTTAAACCCTTTTGAAGTGTCTAGATTCTGTAAAAATTACAATCTTTATCACATAAAACTTTAGCTACTCACAGCACGTCTCCCGGTCTACTTCTATCAGTGCAAAATGTTTTATACAAATATAAAAGGGTGAGTTTAAAAGTATTTACCTTCATCTGACCCATGGATTTTATTATGTCTAAAATTTTAGGGAAGTGTTGCCACTCCTGGCCCTCTTCGACCAGGATGGATCAAGAATTTGAATGAAAAGCGACGAGCATCGTGTCCAGAAAGTGTGCATAAAGATGTGAAACCATGGATGAATACAGTGGCGGTGGCGAGAAGGAATACAAGGAGAAAGGTCTTAAAGGTCTTAAAGGTCTTAAAAACAATCTAAAACTAACTGGTGAGCTGATCAAAGGCTGATCGAAAGCTGATCGAAAGCTGATCGAAAGCTGATCGAAAGCTGATCGAAAGCTGATCGAAAGCTGATCGAAAGCTTTCCAAAGGCTGATCGAAAGCTTTCCAAAGGCTGATCGAAAGCTTTCCAAAGGCTGATCGAAAGCTTATCAAAGGCTGATCAAAGGCTGATCGAAAGCTGATCAAAGGCTGATCGAAAGCTGATCAAAGGCTGATCGAAAGCTGATCGAAAGCTGATCGAAAGCTGATCGAAAGCTGGTCAAAGGCTGATCGAAAGCTGGTCAAAGGCCAATCGAAAGCTTTCCAAAGGCTGATCGAAAGCTTATCAAAGGCTGATCGAAAGCTTATCAAAGGCTGATCAAAGACCGATCAAAGGCCGATCAAAGGCCGATCAAAGGCTGGTCAAAGGCTGATCAAAGTCTGATCATCAAAGGCTGATCAGGCTGATCGAAACCTATCTGATTTCGTAGCTACTCGAGCTAGCTTTCGATATTCATTCAAACTTTCAGGCTTTCTGGATGTTGACTCTCAACCTGATCTTCTGGGCTCCTTACTGTATTCTCGGAATTGTCACAGCTGTCACCGTCTTCGAGAATTACATTCATTTTCAATTTGTTTGCGCTTTATTAGTTTTCAATGCTGTCACAAATATCCTTTTGTAAATATAAATGTAAATACGAATCAAAAAAACTTCCATTTAGTTAGTTCAAAGTGGTCTTTCGATGTTGTGATATTCAAATTTCAAGTTTTTACGTAAATTTTAAACAAATCAAATCCTTTTCGATCTCTAAATTGTTTGTGATCTCGGGTTTGATAAAATCGAGTAGAGAATTTAGGCAAAAACATGGTTTATTTAAGCAAAAACATGGTTTATTTAAGCAAAAACATGGTTTATTTAAGCAAAAACATGGTTTATTTTGAATCTTTTCACTCATTATTGTTGAATAAATAGTATTTTCGTATTGATAACGCTAAAATATTATCAACAGGCGGCTGTCCTGGCGTTGAAAGTGCAGAGTCGAAGGCTTGGGCTTTGTCGTCGAGTTCCGTTCCTTGGTCCGTTGTCCATATGGCATCCTGATGTCCCGAGATTGGATCTTGGCCTTTGCTTGATCCCTCGATGCCGGAAGAGAGCAGGGAGGCTTCCGGTATAGCCGTCGTTTTTCAGCGTTATTGCTTTTCAGCGTTATTGCTTTTCTGCTTCGTTAGAAAGCTCGTTTCCGTGCGGTCATTTTGGTATATAACTTCCCTTGTTTCAGACAATGAATCTCTCCAAGGAAGAAATTCGTTTGCTGCTCTTCGTGTCAATGAGCAATGTCGATGAGCTGCTGCTCTTGTTGTCAATGAGCAATATCGATGAGCTGCTGCTCTTGTTGTCTTCAATTGTTTCCAAAACTGCGTGACGATCAACTTCTCGTGGGCGTCCTAACCTCGGAACCGTACTCGGAACATCGGCCAAACTTTCCTCTTCTTCGGAAACTTTGTGAACCAATTTCGGGCTGTACAATCCGTAACAATGCCTTCGCCAAACGCCTCACAAACTTTTCGTGCAGCCTCCAAAGCATTCAAATTCAATTTCCATTGACAACAAGAGCAGCAGACGAACTTCTTCCTTGGGGGAAGTCTCTATCTGATCAAAAATCACCGTTGCATCATTGTTTGCAACTCCAGCAAAGTGCTTAAAAACTTATGATAAACTGCTAGGTGTTAGAAAGAAGAGTTTTCATTTTGACCTACATTTTATATGTAAAAATGTAAGACAAACTCAATTTTCTATCCATTAAGCTAAGATTCTTAGCTGGAAGCTAAGAATTGAGTGCGTCAGGAAGGGTGTGTTTAGATTAAAACCGATCGCTAACATTTCGAATAAAGCTGCAATGAGACTTTAATAAGGAATTAAATTTTTAGACAAAGTTTTTCGACAAAAAAACCCAAGTCCAAGTGGATTTTCTCATTTCTGGCTTTGTTTTAAAAAGCTTTTGATCTTTTTAGATTACTCATACAGTTGTTAAACTGCTATTCTATTACATTCTATTACATTCCATTACATTCCATTACATTCCATTACATTCCATTGCATTCCATTGCATTCCATTACATTCCATTACATTCCATTACATTCCATTGCATTCCATTACATTCCATTACATTCCATTACATTCCATTGCATTCCATTGCATTCCATTGCATTCCATTGCATTCCATTGCATTCCATTGCATTCCATTGCATTCCATTGCATTCCATTGCATTCCATTGCATTCCATTGCATTCCATTGCATTCCATTGCATTCCATTGCATTCCAGTGCATTCCATTGCATTCCATTACATTCCATTGCATTCCATTACATTCCATTACATTCCATTACATTCCATTACATTCCATTACAAATACCATTCCATTACAGCTTTATTTCCGATAATCAAAACTTTGCAAGCATACAAGCAAACAAATCAAATGCGAATGTTCGAAATATAGACAAATTAAGATAAAGTTTATGATTTGTTTTGTGGAGAAAAGTGATGGTATTTGTTTACTTATCGAATACTAAAGTAGGGCTACAGTAAGCTATAGAAAATGAATCGTTCAAAAATGTACAGAAAAATGTTTATCAAAAAGATTGGAAAGATTGCCTAAGCGAACGTTTCAAATAGGGATTCACTGAGCTGCATAAACGCTCAACATTTGGCATTTGTTTCAAGTCCAATCCGTTCTCAAGGTGTTGAGTACTCACGTACTCATGAGATGTTGAGTACTCGGAACCATATTGGAACCATATTGGAAACCATATTGGAACCATACTTGGAACCATATTGGAAACCATATTGGAACCATATTGGAACCATATTGGAACCATATTGGAACCATATTGGAACCATATTGGAACCATATTGGAACCATATTTGAACCATATTGGAACCATATTGGAACCATATTGGAACCATATTGGAACCATATTGGAACCATATTGGAACCATATTGGAACCATATTGGAACCATATTGGAACCATATTGGAACCATATTGGAACCATATTGGAACCATATTGGAACCATATTGGAACCATATTGGAACCATATTGGAACCATATTGGAACCATATTGGAACCATATTGGAACCATATTGGAACCATATTGGAACCATATTGGAACCATATTGGAAACCATATTGGAACCATATTGGAACCATATTGGAACCATATTGGAACCGTATTGGAACCATATTGGAACCATATTGGAACCATATTGGAACCATATTGGAACCATATTGGAAACCATATTGGAACCATATTGGAACCATATTGGAACCATATTGGAACCATATTGGAACCATATTGGAACCATATTGGAACCATATTGAAACCATATTGGAACCATATTGGAACCATATTGGAACCATATTGGAACCATATTGGAACCATATTGGAACCATATTGGAACCATATTGGAACCATATTGGAACCATATTGGAACCATATTGGAACCATATTGGAACCATATTGGAACCATATTGGAACCATATTGGAACCATATTGGAACCATATTGGAACCATATTGGAACCATATTGGAACCATATTGGAACCATATTGGAAACCATATTGGAACCATATTGGAACCATATTGGAACCATATTGGAACCATATTGGAACCATATTGGAACCATATTGGAAACCATATTGGAACCATATTGGAACCATATTGGAACCATATTGGAACCATATTGGAACCATATTGGAACCATATTGGAACCATATTGGAACCATATTGGAACCATATTGGAACCATATTGGAACCATATTGGAACCATATTGGAACCATATTGGAACCATATTGGAACCATATTGGAACCATATTGGAACCATATTGGAACCATATTGGAACCATATTGGAACCATATTGGAACCATATTGGAACCATATTGGAACCATATTGGAACCATATTGGAAACCATATTGGAACCATATTGGAACCATATTGGAACCATATTGGAACCATATTGGAACCATATTGGAACCATATTGGAACCATATTGGAACCATATTGGAACCATATTGGAACCATATTGGAACCATATTGGAACCATATTGGAACCATATTGGAACCATATTGGAACCATATTGGAACCATATTGGAACCATATTGGAAACCATATTGGAACCATATTGGAACCATATTGGAACCATATTGGAACCATATTGGAACCATATTGGAACCATATTGGAACCATATTGGAACCATATTGGAACCATATTGGAACCATATTGGAACCATATTGGAACCATATTGGAACCATATTGGAACCATATTGGAACCATATTGGAACCATATTGGAACCATATTGGAACCATATTGGAACCATATTGGAACCGTATTGGAACCATATTGGAACCATATTGGAACCATATTGGAACCATATTGGAACCATATTGGAACCATATTGGAACCATATTGAACCATATTGGAACCATATTGGAACCATATTGGAACCATATTGGAACCATATTGGAACCATATTGGAACCATATTGGAACCATATTGGAACCATATTGGAAACCGTACTGGAACCATATTGGAACCATATTGGAACCATATTGGAACCATATTGGAACCATATTGGAACCATATTGGAACCATATTGGAACCATATTTGAAACCATATTGGAACCATATTGGAACCATATTGGAACCATATTGGAACCATATTGGAACCATATTGGAACCATATTGGAACCATATTGGAACCATATTGGAACCATATTGGAACCATATTGGAACCATATTGGAACCATATTGGAACCATATTGGAACCATATTGGAACCATATTGGAACCATATTGGAACCATATTGGAACCATATTGGAACCATATTGGAACCATATTGGAACCATATTGGAACCATATTGGAACCATATTGGAACCATATTGGAAACCATATTGGAACCATATTGGAACCATATTGGAACCATATTGGAACCATATTGGAACCATATTGGAACCATATTGGAACCATATTGGAACCATATTGGAACCATATTGGAAACCATATTGGAACCATATTGGAACCATATTGGAACCATATTGGAAACCATATTGGAACCATATTGGAACCATATTGGAACCATATTGGAACCATATTGGAACCATATTGGAACCATATTGGAACCATATTGGAACCATATTGGAACCATATTGGAACCATATTGGAACCATATTGGAACCATATTGGAACCATATTGGAACCATATTGGAACCATATTGGAACCATATTGGAACCATATTGGAACCATATTGGAACCATATTGGAACCATATTGGAACCATATTGGAACCATATTGGAACCATATTGGAACCATATTGGAACCATATTGGAACCATATTGGAACCATATTGGAACCATATTGGAACCATATTGGAACCATATTGGAACCATATTGGAACCATATTGGAACCATATTGGAACCATATTGGAACCATATTGGAACCATATTGGAACCATATTGGAACCATATTGGAACCATATTGGAACCATATTGGAAACCATATTGGAACCATATTGGAACCATATTGGAACCATATTGGAACCATATTGGAACCATATTGGAACCATATTGGAACCATATTGGAACCATATTGGAACCATATTGGAACCATATTGGAACCATATTGGAACCATATTGGAACCATATTGGAAACCATATTGGAACCATATTGGAACCATATTGGAACCATATTGGAACCATATTGGAACCATATTGGAACCATATTGGAACCATATTGGAACCATATTGGAACCATATTGGAACCATATTGGAACCATATTGGAAACCATATTGGAACCATATTGGAACCATATTGGAACCATATTGGAACCATATTGGAACCATATTGGAACCATATTGGAACCATATTGGAACCATATTGGAACTATATTGGAACCATATTGGAACCATATTGGAACCATATTGGAACCATATTGGAACCATATTGGAACCATATTGGAACCATATTGGAACCATATTGGAACCATATTGGAACCATATTGGAACCATATTGGAACCATATTGGAACCATATCGGAACCATATTGGAACCATATTGGAACCATATTGGAACCATATTGGAACCATATTGGAACCATATTGGAACCATATTGGAACCATATTGGAACCATATTGGAACCATATTGGAACCATATTGGAACCATATTGGAACCATATTGGAACCATATTGGAACCTTATTGGAACCATATTGGAACCATATTGGAACCATATTGGAACCATATTGGAACCATATTGGAACCATATTGGAACCATATTGGAACCATATTGGAACCATATTGGAACCATATTGGAACCATATTGGAACCATATTGGAACCATATTGGAAACCATATTGGAACCATATTGGAACCATATTGGAACCATATTGGAACCATATTGGAACCATATTGGAACCATATTGGAACCATATTGGAACCATATTGGAACCATATTGGAACCATATTGGAACCATATTGGAACCATATTGGAACCATATTGGAACCATATTGGAACCATATTGGAACCATATTGGAACCATATTGGAACCATATTGGAACCATATTGGAACCATATTGGAACCATATTGGAACCATATTGGAAACCATATTGGAACCATATTGGAACCATATTGGAACCATATTGGAACCATATTGGAACCATATTGGAACCATATTGGAACCATATTGGAACCATATTGGAACCATATTGGAACCATATTGGAACCATATTGGAACCATATTGGAACCATATTGGAACCATATTGGAACCATATTGGAACCATATTGGAACCATATTGGAACCATATTGGAACCATATTGGAACCATATTGGAACCATATTGGAACCATATTGGAACCATATTGGAACCATATTGGAACCATATTGGAACCATATTGGAACCATATTGGAACCATATTGGAACCATATTGGAACCATATTGGAACCATATTGGAACCATATTGGAACCATATTGGAACCATATTGGAAACCATATTGGAACCATATTGGAACCATATTGGAACCATATTGGAACCATATTGGAACCATATTGGAACCATATTGGAACCATATTGGAACCATATTGGAACCATATTGGAACCATATTGGAACCATATTGGAACCATATTGGAACCATATTGGAACCATATTGGAACCATATTGGAACCATATTGGAACCATATTGGAACCATATTGGAACCATATTGGAACCATATTGGAACCATATTGGAACCATATTGGAACCATATTGGAACCATATTGGAACCATATTGGAACCATATTGGAACCATATTGGAACCATATTGGAACCATATTGGAACCATATTGGAACCATATTGGAACCATATTGGAACCATATTGGAACCATATTGGAACCATATTGGAACCATATTGGAACCATATTGGAACCATATTGGAACCATATTGGAACCATATTGGAACCATATTGGAACCATATTGGAACCATATTGGAACCATATTGGAACCATATTGGAAACCATATTGGAACCATATTGGAACCATATTGGAACCATATTGGAAACCATATTGGAACCATATTGGAACCATATTGGAACCATATTGGAACCATATTGGAACCATATTGGAACCATATTGGAACCATATTGGAACCATATTGGAACCATATTGGAACCATATTGGAACCATATTGGAACCATATTGGAACCATATTGGAACCATATTGGAACCATATTGGAACCATATTGGAACCATATTGGAACCATATTGGAACCATATTGGAACCATATTGGAACCATATTGGAACCATATTGGAACCATATTGGAACCATATTGGAACCATATTGGAAACCATATTGGAACCATATTGGAACCATATTGGAACCATATTGGAACCATATTGGAACCATATTGGAACCATATTGGAACCATATTGGAACCATATTGGAACCATATTGGAACCATATTGGAACCATATTGGAACCATATTGGAACCATATTGGAACCATATTGGAAACCATATTGGAACCATATTGGAACCATATTGGAACCATATTGGAACCATATTGGAAACCATATTGGAACCATATCGGAACCATATTGGAACCATATTGGAACCATATTGGAACCATATTGGAACCATATTGGAACCATATTGGAACCATATTGGAACCATATTGGAACCGTGTTGGCCCATATTGGAACCATATTGGAACCATATTGGAACCATATTGGAACCATATTGGAAACCATATTGGAACCATATTGGAACCATATTGGAACCATATTGGAACCATATTGGAACCATATTGGAACCATATTGGAACCATATTGGAACCATATTGGAACCATATTGGAACCATATTGGAACCATATTGGAACCATATTGGAACCATATTGGAACCATATTGGAACCATATTGGAACCATATTGGAAACCATATTGGAACCATATTGGAACCATATTGGAACCATATTGGAACCATATTGGAACCATATTGGAACCATATTGGAACCATATTGGAACCATATTGGAACCATATTGGAACCATATTGGAAACCATATTGGAACCATATTGGAACCATATTGGAACCATATTGGAACCATATTGGAACCATATTGGAACCATATTGGAACCATATTGGAACCATATTGGAACCATATTGGAACCATATTGGAACCATATTGGAACCATATTGGAACCATATTGGAACCATATTGGAACCATATTGGAACCATATTGGAACCATATTGGAACCATATTGGAACCATATTGGAACCATATTGGAACCATATTGGAACCATATTGGAACCATATTGGAACCATATTGGAACCATATTGGAACCATATTGGAACCATATTGGAACCATATTGGAACCATATTGGAACCATATTGGAACCATATTGGAACCATATTGGAACCATATTGGAACCATATTGGAACCATATTGGAACCATATTGGAACCATATTGGAACCATATTGGAACCATATTGGAACCATATTGGAACCATATTGGAACCATATTGGAACCATATTGGAACCATATTGGAACCATATTGGAAACCATATTGGAACCATATTGGAACCATATTGGAACCATATTGGAACCATATTGGAACCATATTGGAACCATATTGGAACCATATTGGAACCATATTGGAACCATATTGGAACCATATTGGAACCATATTGGAACCATATTGGAACCATATTGGAACCATATTGGAACCATATTGGAACCATATTGGAACCATATTGGAACCATATTGGAACCATATTGGAACCATATTGGAACCATATTGGAACCATATTGGAACCATATTGGAACCATATTGGAACCATATTGGAAACCATATTGGAACCATATTGGAACCATATTGGAACCATATTGGAACCATATTGGAACCATATTGGAACCATATTGGAACCATATTGGAACCATATTGGAACCATATTGGAACCATATTGGAACCATATTGGAACCATATTGGAACCATATTGGAACCATATTGGAACCATATTGGAACCATATTGGAACCATATTGGAACCATATTGGAACCATATTGGAAACCATATTGGAACCATATTGGAACCATATTGGAACCATATTGGAACCATATTGGAACCATATTGGAACCATATTGGAACCATATTGGAACCATATTGGAACCATATTGGAACCATATTGGAACCATATTGGAACCATATTGGAACCATATTGGAACCATATTGGAACCATATTGGAACCATATTGGAACCATATTGAAACCATATTGGAACCATATTGGAACCATATTGGAACCATATTGGAACCATATTGGAACCATATTGGAACCATATTGGAACCATATTGGAACCATATTGGAACCATATTGGAACCATATTGGAACCATATTGGAACCATATTGGAACCATATTGGAACCATATTGAAACCATATTGGAACCATATTGGAACCATATTGGAACCATATTGGAACCATATTGGAACCATATTGGAACCATATTGGAACCATATTGGAACCATATTGGAACCATATTGGAACCATATTGGAACCATATTGGAACCATATTGGAACCATATTGGAACCATATTGGAACCCTATTGGAACCATATTGGAACCATATTGGAACCATATTGGAACCATATTGGAACCATATTGGAACCATATTGGAACCATATTGGAACCATATTGGAACCATATTGGAACCATATTGGAACCATATTGGAACCATATTGGAACCATATTGGAAACCATATTGGAACCATATTGGAACCATATTGGAACCATATTGGAACCATATTGGAACCATATTGGAACCATATTGGAACCATATTGGAACCATATTGGAAACCATATTGGAACCATATTGGAACCATATTGGAACCATATTGGAACCATATTGGAACCATATTGGAACCATATTGGAACCATATTGGAACCATATTGGAACCATATTGGAACCATATTGGAACCATATTGGAACCATATTGGAACCATATTGGAACCATATTGGAACCATATTGGAACCATATTGGAACCATATTGGAACCATATTGGAACCATATTGGAACCATATTGGAACCATATTGGAACCATATTGGAACCATATTGGAACCATATTGGAACCATATTGGAACCATATTGGAACCATATTGGAACCATATTGGAACCATATTGGAACCATATTGGAACCATATTGGAACCATATTGGAACCATATTGGAACCATATTGGAACCATATTGGAAACCATATTGGAACCATATTGGAACCATATTGGAACCATATTGGAACCATATTGGAACCATATTGGAACCATATTGGAACCATATTGGAACCATATTGGAACCATATTGGAACCATATTGGAACCATATTGGAACCATATTGGAACCATATTGGAACCATATTGGAACCATATTGGAACCATATTGGAACCATATTGGAACCATATTGGAACCATATTGGAACCATATTGGAACCATATTGGAACCATATTGGAACCATATTGGAACCATATTGGAACCATATTGGAACCATATTGGAACCATATTGGAACCATATTGGAACCATATTGGAACCATATTGGAACCATATTGGAACCATATTGGAACCATATTGGAACCATATTGGAACCATATTGGAACCATATTGGAACCATATTGGAACCATATTGGAACCATATTGGAACCATATTGGAACCATATTGGAACCATATTGGAACCATATTGGAACCATATTGGAACCATATCGGAACCATATTGGAACCATATTGGAACCATATTGGAACCATATTGGAACCATATTGGAACCATATTGGAACCATATTGGAACCATATTGGAACCATATTGGAACCATATTGGAACCATATTGGAACCATATTGGAACCATATTGGAACCATATTGGAACCATATTGGAACCATATTGGAACCATATTGGAACCATATTGGAACCATATTGGAACCATATTGGAACCATATTGGAACCATATTGGAACCATATTGGAACCATATTGGAACCATATTGGAACCATATTGGAACCATATTGGAACCATATTGGAACCATATTGGAACCATATTGGAACCATATTGGAACCATATTGGAACCATATTGGAACCATATTGGAACCATATTGGAACCATATTGGAACCATATTGGAACCATATTGGAACCATATTGGAACCATACTGGAACCATATTGGAACCATATTGGAACCATATTGGAACCATATTGGAAC
Source organism: Mesorhabditis belari (assembly GCA_958450365.1). Taxonomy (NCBI): domain Eukaryota; kingdom Metazoa; phylum Nematoda; class Chromadorea; order Rhabditida; family Rhabditidae; genus Mesorhabditis; species Mesorhabditis belari. Next base: position 62,533 of record CAUEEP010000907.1, read on the forward strand.
CATATTGGAAACCATATTGGAACCATATCGGAACCATATTGGAACCATATTGGAACCATATTGGAACCATATTGGAACCATATTGGAACCATATTGGAACCATATTGGAACCATATTGGAACCATATTGGAACCATATTGGAACCATATTGGAACCATATTGGAACCATATCGGAACCATATTGGAACCATATTGGAACCATATTGGAAACCATATTGGAACCATATTGGAACCATATTGGAACCATATTGGAACCATATTGGAAACCATATTGGAACCATATTGGAACCATATTGGAACCATATTGGAACCATATTGGAACCATATTGGAACCATATTGGAACCATATTGGAACCATATTGGAACCATATTGGAACCATATTGGAAACCATATTGGAACCATATTGGAACCATATTGGAACCATATTGGAACCATATTGGAAACCATATTGGAACCATATTGGAACCATATTGGAACCATATTGGAACCATATTGGAACCATATTGGAACCATATTGGAACCATATTGGAACCATATTGGAACCATATTGGAACCATATTGGAACCATATTGGAACCATATTGGAACCATATTGGAACCATATTGGAACCATATTGGAACCATATTGGAACCATATTGGAACCATATTGGAAACCATATTGGAACCATATTGGAACCATATTGGAACCATATTGGAACCATATTGGAACCATATTGGAACCATATTGGAACCATATTGGAACCATATTGGAACCATATTGGAACCATATTGGAACCATATTGGAACCATATTGGAACCATATTGGAACCATATTGGAACCATATTGGAACCATATTGGAACCATATTGGAACCATATTGGAACCATATTGGAACCATATTGGAACCATATTGGAAACCATATTGGAACCATATTGGAACCATATTGGAACCATATTGGAACCATATTGGAACCATATTGGAACCATATTGGAACCATATTGGAACCATATTGGAACCATATTGGAACCATATTGGAACCATATTGGAACCATATTGGAACCATATTGGAACCATATTGGAACCATATTGGAACCATATTGGAACCATATTGGAACCATATTGGAACCATATTGGAAACCATATTGGAACCATATTGGAACCATATTGGAACCATATTGGAACCATATTGGAACCATATTGGAACCATATTGGAACCATATTGGAACCATATTGGAACCATACTGGAACCATATTGGAACCATATTGGAACCATATTGGAACCATATTGGAACCATATTGGAACCATATTGGAACCATATTGGAACCATATTGGAACCATATTGGAACCATATTGGAACCATATTGGAACCATATTGGAACCATATTGGAACCATATTGGAACCATATTGGAACCATATTGGAACCATATTGGAACCATATTGGAACCATATTGGAACCATATTGGAACCATATTGGAACCATATTGGAACCATATTGGAACCATATTGGAACCATATTGGAACCATATTGGAACCATATTGGAACCATATTGGAACCATATTGGAACCATATTGGAACCATATTGGAACCATATTGGAACCATATTGGAACCATATTGGAACCATATTGGAACCTATGGAACCATATTGGAACCATATTGGAACCATATTGGAACCATATTGGAACCATATTGGAACCATATTGGAACCATATTGGAACCATATTGGAACCATATTGGAACCATATTGGAACCATATTGGAACCATATTGGAACCATATTGGAACCATATTGGAACCATATTGGAACCATATTGGAACCATATTGGAACCATATTGGAACCATATTGGAACCATATTGGAACCATATTGGAACCATATTGGAACCATATTGGAACCATATTGGAACCATATTGGAACCATATTGGAACCATATTGGAACCATATTGGAACCATATTGGAACCATATTGGAACCATATTGGAACCATATTGGAACCATATTGGAACCATATTGGAACCATATTGGAACCATATTGGAACCATATTGGAACCATATTGGAACCATATTGGAACCATATTGGAACCATATTGGAACCATATTGGAACCATATTGGAACCATATTGGAACCATATTGGAACCATATTGGAACCATATTGGAACCATATTGGAACCATATTGGAACCATATTGGAACCATATTGGAACCATATTGGAAACCATATTGGAACCATATTGGAACCATATTGGAACCATATTGGAACCATATTGGAACCATATTGGAACCATATTGGAACCATATTGGAACCATATTGGAACCATATTGGAACCATATTGGAACCATATTGGAACCATATTGGAAACCATATTGGAACCATATTGGAACCATATTGGAACCATATTGGAACCATATTGGAACCATATTGGAACCATATTGGAACCATATTGGAACCATATTGGAACCATATTGGAACCATATTGGAACCATATTGGAACCATATTGGAACCATATTGGAACCATATTGGAACCATATTGGAACCATATTGGAACCATATTGGAACCATATTGGAACCATATTGGAACCATATTGGAACCATATTGGAAACCATATTGGAACCATATTGGAACCATATTGGAACCATATTGGAACCATATTGGAACCATATTGGAACCATATTGGAACCATATTGGAACCATATTGGAACCATATTGGAACCATATTGGAACCATATTGGAACCATATTGGAACCATATTGGAACCATATTGGAACCATATTGGAACCATATTGGAACCATATTGGAACCATATTGGAACCATATTGGAACCATATTGGAACCATATTGGAACCATATTGGAACCATACTGGAACCATATTGGAACCATATTGGAACCATATTGGAACCATATTGGAACCATATTGGAACCATATTGGAACCATACTGGAACCATATTGGAACCATATTGGAACCATATTGGAACCATATTGGAACCATATTGGAACCATATTGGAACCATATTGGAACCATATTGGAACCATATTGGAACCATATTGGAACCATATTGGAACCATATTGAAACCATATTGGAACCATATTGGAACCATATTGGAACCATATTGGAACCATATTGGAACCATATTGGAACCATATTGGAACCATATTGGAACCATATTGGAACCATATTGGAACCATATTGGAACCATATTGGAACCATATTGGAACCATATTGGAACCATATTGGAACCATATTGGAACCATATTGGAACCATATTGGAACCATATTGGAACCATATTGGAACCATATTGGAACCATATTGGAACCATATTGGAACCATATTGGAACCATATTGGAACCATATTGGAACCATATTGGAACCATATTGGAACCATATTGGAACCATATTGGAACCATATTGGAACCATATTGGAACCATATTGGAACCATATTGGAACCATATTGGAACCATATTGGAACCATATTGGAACCATATTGGAACCATATTGGAACCATATTGGAACCATATTGGAACCATATTGGAACCATATTGGAACCATATTGGAACCATATTGGAACCATATTGGAACCATATTGGAACCATATTGGAACCATATTGGAACCATATTGGAACCATATTGGAACCATATTGAAACCATATTGGAACCATATTGGAACCATATTGGAACCATATTGGAACCATATTGGAACCATATTGGAACCATATTGGAACCATATTGGAACCATATTGGAACCATATTGGAACCATATTGGAACCATATTGGAACCATATTGGAACCATATTGGAACCATATTGGAACCATATTGGAACCATATTGGAACCATATTGGAACCATATTGGAACCATATTGGAACCATATTGGAACCATATTGGAACCATATTGGAACCATATTGGAACCATATTGGAACCATATTGGAACCATATTGGAACCATATTGGAACCATATTGGAACCATATTGGAACCATATTGGAACCATATTGGAACCATATTGGAACCATATTGGAACCATATTGGAACCATATTGGAACCATATTGGAACCATATTGGAACCATATTGGAACCATATTGGAACCATATTGGAACCATATTGGAACCATATTGGAACCATATTGGAACCATATTGGAACCATATTGGAACCATATTGGAACCATACTGGAACCATATTGGAACCATATTGGAACCATATTGGAACCATATTGGAACCATATTGGAACCATATTGGAACCATATTGGAACCATATCGGAACCATATTGGAACCATATTGGAACCATATTGGAACCATATTGGAACCATATTGGAACCATATTGGAACCATATTGGAACCATATTGGAACCATATTGGAACCATATTGGAACCATATTGGAACCATATTGGAACCATATTGGAACCATATTGGAACCATATTGGAACCATATTGGAACCATATTGGAACCATATTGGAACCATATTGGAACCATATTGGAACCATATTGGAACCATATTGGAACCATATTGGAACCATATTGGAACCATATTGGAAACCATATTGGAACCATATTGGAACCATATTGGAACCATATTGGAACCATATTGGAACCATATTGGAACCATATTGGAACCATATTGGAACCATATTGGAACCATATTGGAACCATATTGGAACCATATTGGAACCATATTGGAACCATATTGGAACCATATTGGAACCATATTGGAACCATATTGGAACCATATTGGAACCATATTGGAACCATATTGGAACCATATTGGAACCATATTGGAACCATATTGGAACCATATTGGAACCATATTGGAACCATATTGGAACCATATTGGAACCATATTGGAACCATATTGGAACCATATTGGAACCATATTGGAACCATATTGGAACCATATTGGAACCATATTGGAACCATATTGGAACCATATTGGAACCATATTGGAACCATATTGGAACCATATTGGAACCATATTGGAACCATATTGGAACCATATTGGAACCATATTGGAACCATATTGGAACCATATGGGAACCATATTGGAACCATATTGGAACCATATTGGAACCATATTGGAACCATATTGGAACCATATTGGAACCATATTGGAACCATATTGGAACCATATTGGAACCATATTGGAACCATATTGGAACCATATTGGAACCATATTGGAACCATATTGGAACCATATTGGAACCATATTGGAACCATATTGGAACCATATTGGAACCATATTGGAACCATATTGGAACCATATTGGAACCATATTGGAACCATATTGGAACCATATTGGAACCATATTGGAACCATATTGGAACCATATTGGAACCATATTGGAACCATATTGGAACCATATTGGAAACCATATTGGAACCATATTGGAACCATATTGGAACCATATTGGAACCATATTGGAACCATATTGGAACCATATTGGAACCATATTGGAACCATATTGGAACCATATTGGAACCATATTGGAACCATATTGGAACCATATTGGAACCATATTGGAACCATATTGGAACCATATTGGAACCATATTGGAACCATATTGGAACCATATTGGAACCATATTGGAACCATATTGGAACCATATTGGAACCATATTGGAACCATATTGGAACCATATTGGAACCATATTGGAACCATATTGGAACCATATTGGAACCATATTGGAACCATATTGGAACCATATTGGAACCATATTGGAACCATATTGGAACCATATTGGAACCATATTGGAACCATATTGGAACCATATTGGAACCATATTGGAACCATATTGGAACCATATTGGAACCATATTGGAACCATATTGGAACCATATTGGAACCATATTGGAACCATATTGGAACCATATTGGAACCATATTGGAACCATATTGGAACCATATTGGAACCATATTGGAACCATATTGGAACCATATTGGAACCATATTGGAACCATATTGGAACCATATTGGAACCATATTGGAACCATATTGGAACCATATTGGAACCATATTGGAACCATATTGGAACCATATTGGAACCATATTGGAACCATATTGGAACCATATTGGAACCATATTGGAACCATATTGGAACCATATTGGAACCATATTGGAACCATATTGGAACCATATTGGAACCATATTGGAACCATATTGGAACCATATTGGAACCATATTGGAACCATATTGGAACCATATTGGAACCATATTGGAACCATATTGGAACCATATTGGAACCATATTGGAACCATATTGGAACCATATTGGAACCATATTGGAACCATATTGGAACCATATTGGAACCATATTGGAACCATATTGGAACCATATTGGAACCATATTGGAACCATATTGGAACCATATTGGAACCATATTGGAACCATATTGGAACCATATTGGAACCATATTGGAACCATATTGGAACCATATTGGAACCATATTGGAACCATATTGGAACCATATTGGAACCATATTGGAACCATATTGGAACCATATTGGAACTATATTGGAACCATATTGGAACCATATTGGAACCATATTGGAACCATATTGGAACCATATTGGAACCATATTGGAACCATATTGGAACCATATTGGAACCATATTGGAACCATATTGGAACCATATTGGAACCATATTGGAACCATATTGGAACCATATTGGAACCATATTGGAACCATATTGGAACCATATTGGAACCATATTGGAACCATATTGGAACCATATTGGAACCATATTGGAACCATATTGGAACCATATTGGAACCATATTGGAACCATATTGGAACCATATTGGAACCATATTGGAACCATATTGGAACCATATTGGAACCATATTGGAACCATATTGGAACCATATTGGAACCATATTGGAACCATATTGGAACCATATTGGAACCATATTGGAACCATATTGGAACCATATTGGAACCATATTGGAACCATATTGGAACCATATTGGAACCATATTGGAACCATATTGGAACCATATTGGAACCATATTGGAACCATATTGGAACCATATTGGAACCATATTGGAACCATATTGGAACCATATTGGAACCATATTGGAACCATATTGGAACCATATTGGAACCATATTGGAACCATATTGGAAACCATATTGGAACCATATTGGAACCATATTGGAACCATATTGGAACCATATTGGAACCATATTGGAACCATATTGGAACCATATTGGAACCATATTGGAACCATATTGGAACCATATTGGAACCATATTGGAACCATATTGGAACCATATTGGAACCATATTGGAACCATATTGGAACCATATTGGAACCATATTGGAACCATATTGGAACCATATTGGAACCATATTGGAACCATATTGGAACCATATTGGAACCATATTGGAACCATATTGGAACCATATTGGAACCATATTGGAACCATATTGGAACCATATTGGAACCATATTGGAACCATATTGGAACCATATTGGAACCATATTGGAACCATATTGGAAACCATATTGGAACCATATTGGAAACCATATTGGAACCATATTGGAACCATATTGGAACCATATTGGAACCATATTGGAACCATATTGGAACCATATTGGAACCATATTGGAACCATATTGGAACCATATTGGAACCATATTGGAACCATATTGGAACCATATTGGAACCATATTGGAACCATATTGGAACCATATTGGAACCATATTGGAACCATATTGGAACCATATTGGAACCATATTGGAACCATATTGGAACCATATTGGAACCATATTGGAACCATATTGGAACCATATTGGAACCATATTGGAACCATATTGGAACCATATTGGAACCATATTGGAACCATATTGGAACCATATTGGAACCATATTGGAACCATATTGGAACCATATTGGAACCATATTGGAACCATATTGGAACCATATTGGAACCATATTGGAACCATATCGGAACCATATTGGAACCATATTGGAACCATATTGGAACCATATTGGAACCATATTGGAACCATATTGGAAACCATATTGGAACCATATTGGAACCATATTGGAACCATATTGGAACCATATTGGAACCATATTGGAACCATATTGGAACCATATTGGAACCATATTGGAACCATATTGGAACCATATTGGAACCATATCGGAACCATATTGGAACCATATTGGAACCATATTGGAACCATATTGGAACCATATTGGAACCATATTGGAACCATATTGGAACCATATTGGAACCATATTGGAACCATATTGGAACCATATTGGAACCATATTGGAACCATATTGGAACCATATTGGAACCATATTGGAACCATATTGGAACCATATTGGAACCATATTGGAACCATATTGGAACCATATCGGAACCATATTGGAACCATATTGGAACCATATTGGAACCATATTGGAACCATATTGGAACCATATTGGAACCATATTGGAACCATATTGGAACCATATTGGAACCATATTGGAACCATATTGGAACCATATTGGAACCATATTGGAACCATATTGGAACCATATTGGAACCATATTGGAACCATATTGGAACCATATTGGAACCATATTGGAACCATATTGGAACCATATTGGAACCATATTGGAACCATATTGGAACCATATTGGAACCATATTGGAACCATATTGGAACCATATTGGAACCATATTGGAACCATATTGGAACCATATTGGAACCATATTGGAACCATATTGGAACCATATTGGAACCATATTGGAACCATATTGGAACCATATTGGAACCATATTGGAACCATATTGGAACCATATTGGAACCATATTGGAACCATATTGGAACCATATTGGAACCATATTGGAACCATATTGGAACCATATTGGAACCATATTGGAACCATATTGGAACCATATCGGAACCATATTGGAACCATATTGGAACCATATTGGAACCATATTGGAACCATATTGGAACCATATTGGAACCATATTGGAACCATATTGGAACCATATTGGAACCATATTGGAACCATATTGGAACCATATTGGAACCATATTGGAACCATATTGGAACCATATTGGAACCATATTGGAACCATATTGGAACCATATTGGAACCATATTGGAACCATATTGGAACCATATTGGAACCATATTGGAACCATATTGGAACCATATTGGAACCATATTGGAACCATATTGGAACCATATTGGAACCATATTGGAACCATATTGGAACCATATTGGAACCATATTGGAACCATATCGGAACCATATTGGAACCATATTGGAACCATATTGGAACCATATTGGAACCATATTGGAACCATATTGGAACCATATTGGAACCATATTGGAAACCATATTGGAACCATATTGGAACCATATTGGAACCATATTGGAACCATATTGGAACCATATTGGAACCATATTGGAACCATATTGGAACCATATTGGAACCATATTGGAACCATATCGGAACCATATTGGAACCATATCGGAACCATATTGGAACCATATTGGAACCATATTGGAACCATATTGGAACCATATTGGAACCATATTGGAACCATATTGGAACCATATTGGAACCATATTGGAACCATATTGGAACCATATTGGAACCATATTGGAACCATATTGGAACCATATTGGAACCATATTGGAACCATATTGGAACCATATTGGAACCATATTGGAACCATATTGGAACCATATTGGAACCATATTGGAACCATATTGGAACCATATTGGAACCATATTGGAACCATATTGGAACCATATTGGAACCATATTGGAACCATATTGGAACCATATTGGAACCATATTGGAACCATATTGGAACCATATTGGAACCATATTGGAACCATATTGGAACCATATTGGAACCATATCGGAACCATATTGGAACCATATTGGAACCATATTGGAACCATATTGGAACCATATTGGAACCATATTGGAACCATATTGGAACCATATTGGAACCATATTGGAACCATATTGGAACCATATTGGAACCATATCGGAACCATATTGGAACCATATTGGAACCATATTGGAACCATATTGGAACCATATTGGAACCATATTGGAACCATATTGGAACCATATTGGAACCATATTGGAACCATATTGGAACCATATTGGAACCATATTGGAACCATATTGGAACCATATTGGAACCATATTGGAACCATATTGGAACCATATTGGAACCATATTGGAACCATATTGGAACCATATTGGAACCATATTGGAACCATATTGGAACCATATTGGAACCATATTGGAACCATATTGGAACCATATTGGAACCATATTGGAACCATATTGGAACCATATTGGAACCATATTGGAACCATATTGGAACCATATTGGAACCATATTGGAACCATATTGGAACCATATTGAAACCATATTGGAACCATATTGGAACCATATTGGAACCATATTGGAACCATATTGGAACCATATTGGAACCATATTGGAACCATATTGGAACCATATTGGAACCATATTGGAACCATATCGGAACCATATTGGAACCATATTGGAACCATATTGGAACCATATTGGAACCATATTGGAACCATATTGGAACCATATTGGAACCATATTGGAACCATATTGGAACCATATTGGAACCATATTGGAACCATATTGGAACCATATTGGAACCATATTGGAACCATATTGGAACCATATTGGAACCATATTGGAACCATATTGGAACCATATTGGAACCATATTGGAACCATATTGGAACCATATTGGAACCATATTGGAACCATATTGGAACCATATTGGAACCATATTGGAACCATATTGGAACCATATTGGAACCATATTGGAACCATATTGGAACCATATTGGAACCATATTGGAACCATATTGGAACCATATTGGAACCATATTGGAACCATATTGGAACCATATTGGAACCATATTGGAACCATATTGGAACCATATTGGAACCATATTGGAACCATATTGGAACCATATTGGAACCATATTGGAACCATATTGGAACCATATTGGAACCATATTGGAACCATATTGGAACCATATTGGAACCATATTGGAACCATATTGGAACCATATTGGAACCATATTGGAACCATATTGGAACCATATTGGAACCATATTGGAACCATATTGGAACCATATTGGAACCATATTGGAACCATATTGGAACCATATTGGAACCATATCGGAACCATATTGGAACCATATTGGAACCATATTGGAACCATATTGGAACCATATTGGAACCATATTGGAACCATATTGGAACCATATTGGAACCATATTGGAACCATATCGGAACCATATTGGAACCATATTGGAACCATATTGGAACCATATTGGAACCATATTGGAACCATATTGGAACCATATTGGAACCATATTGGAACCATATTGGAACCATATTGGAACCATATTGGAACCATATTGGAACCATATTGGAACCATATTGGAACCATATTGGAACCATATTGGAACCATATTGGAACCATATTGGAACCATATTGGAACCATATTGGAACCATATTGGAACCATATTGGAAACCATATTGGAACCATATTGGAACCATATTGGAACCATATTGGAACCATATTGGAACCATATTGGAACCATATTGGAACCATATTGGAACCATATTGGAACCATATTGGAACCATATTGGAACCATATCGGAACCATATTGGAACCATATTGGAACCATATTGGAACCATATTGGAACCATATTGGAACCATATTGGAACCATATTGGAACCATATTGGAACCATATTGGAACCATATTGGAACCATATTGGAACCATATTGGAACCATATTGGAACCATATTGGAACCATATTGGAACCATATTGGAACCATATTGGAACCATATTGGAACCATATTGGAACCATATTGGAACCATATTGGAACCATATTGGAACCATATTGGAACCATATTGGAACCATATTGGAACCATATTGGAACCATATTGGAACCATATTGGAACCATATTGGAACCATATTGGAACCATATTGGAACCATATTGGAACCATATTGGAACCATATTGGAACCATATTGGAACCATATTGGAACCATATTGGAACCATATTGGAACCATATTGGAACCATATTGGAACCATATTGGAACCATATTGGAACCATATTGGAAACCATATTGGAACCATATTGGAACCATATTGGAACCATATTGGAACCATATTGGAACCATATTGGAACCATATTGGAACCATATTGGAACCATATTGGAACCATATTGGAACCATATTGGAACCATATTGGAACCATATTGGAACCATATTGGAACCATATTGGAACCATATTGGAACCATATTGGAACCATATTGGAACCATATTGGAACCATATTGGAACCATATTGGAACCATATTGGAACCATATTGGAACCATATTGGAACCATATTGGAACCATATTGGAACCATATTGGAACCATATTGGAACCATATTGGAACCATATTGGAACCATATTGGAACCATATTGGAACCATATTGGAACCATATTGGAACCATATTGGAACCATATTGGAACCATATTGGAACCATATTGGAACCATATTGGAACCATATTGGAACCATATTGGAACCATATTGGAACCATATTGGAACCATATTGGAACCATATTGGAACCATATTGGAACCATATTGGAACCATATTGGAACCATATTGGAACCATATTGGAACCATATTGGAACCATATTGGAACCATATTGGAACCATATTGGAACCATATTGGAACCATATTGGAACCATATTGGAACCATATTGGAACCATATTGGAACCATATTGGAACCATATTGGAACCATATTGGAACCATATTGGAACCATATTGGAACCATATTGGAACCATATTGGAACCATATTGGAACCATATTGGAACCATATTGGAACCATATTGGAACCATATTGGAACCATATTGGAACCATATTGGAACCATATTGGAACCATATTGGAACCATATTGGAACCATATCGGAACCATATTGGAACCATATTGGAACCATATTGGAACCATATTGGAAACCATATTGGAACCATATTGGAACCATATTGGAACCATATTGGAACCATATTGGAACCATATTGGAACCATATTGGAACCATATTGGAACCATATTGGAACCATATTGGAACCATATTGGAACCATATTGGAACCATATTGGAACCATATTGGAACCATATTGGAACCATATTGGAACCATATTGGAACCATATTGGAACCATATTGGAACCATATTGGAACCATATTGGAACCATATTGGAACCATATTGGAACCATATTGGAACCATATTGGAACCATATTGGAACCATATTGGAACCATATTGGAACCATATTGGAACCATATTGGAACCATATTGGAACCATATTGGAACCATATTGGAACCATATTGGAACCATATCGGAACCATATTGGAACCATATTGGAACCATATTGGAACCATATTGGAACCATATTGGAACCATATTGGAACCATATTGGAACCATATTGGAACCATATTGGAACCATATTGGAACCATATTGGAAACCATATTGGAACCATATTGGAACCATATTGGAACCATATTGGAACCATATTGGAACCATATTGGAACCATATTGGAACCATATTGGAACCATATTGGAACCATATTGGAACCATATTGGAACCATATTGGAACCATATTGGAACCATATTGGAACCATATTGGAACCATATTGGAACCATATTGGAACCATATTGGAACCATATTGGAACCATATTGGAACCATATTGGAACCATATTGGAACCATATTGGAACCATATTGGAACCATATTGGAACCATATTGGAACCATATTGGAACCATATTGGAACCATATTGGAACCATATTGGAACCATATTGGAACCATATTGGAACCATATTGGAACCATATTGGAACCATATTGGAACCATATTGGAACCATATTGGAACCATATTGGAACCATATTGGAACCATATTGGAACCATATTGGAACCATATTGGAACCATATTGGAACCATATTGGAACCATATTGGAACCATATTGGAACCATATTGGAACCATATTGGAACCATATTGGAACCATATTGGAACCATATTGGAACCATATTGGAACCATATTGGAACCATATTGGAACCATATTGGAACCATATTGGAACCATATTGGAACCATATTGGAACCATATTGGAACCATATTGGAACCATATTGGAACCATATTGGAACCATATTGGAACCATATTGGAACCATATCGGAACCATATTGGAACCATATTGGAACCATATTGGAACCATATTGGAACCATATTGGAACCATATTGGAACCATATTGGAACCATATCGGAACCATATTGGAACCATATTGGAACCATATTGGAACCATATTGGAACCATATTGGAACCATATTGGAACCATATTGGAACCATATTGGAACCATATTGGAACCATATTGGAACCATATTGGAACCATATTGGAACCATATCGGAACCATATTGGAACCATATTGGAACCATATTGGAACCATATTGGAACCATATTGGAACCATATTGGAACCATATTGGAACCATATTGGAACCATATTGGAACCATATTGGAACCATATTGGAACCATATTGGAACCATATTGGAACCATATTGGAACCATATTGGAACCATATTGGAACCATATTGGAACCATATTGGAACCATATTGGAACCATATTGGAACCATATTGGAACCATATTGGAACCATATTGGAACCATATTGGAACCATATTGGAACCATATTGGAACCATATTGGAACCATATTGGAACCATATTGGAACCATATTGGAACCATATTGGAACCATATTGGAACCATATTGGAACCATATTGGAACCATATTGGAACCATATTGGAACCATATCGGAACCATATTGGAACCATATTGGAACCATATTGGAACCATATTGGAACCATATTGGAACCATATTGGAACCATATTGGAACCATATTGGAACCATATTGGAACCATATTGGAACCATATTGGAACCATATTGGAACCATATTGGAACCATATTGGAACCATATTGGAACCATATTGGAACCATATTGGAACCATATTGGAACCATATTGGAACCATATTGGAACCATATTGGAACCATATTGGAACCATATTGGAACCATATTGGAACCATATTGGAACCATATTGGAACCATATTGGAACCATATTGGAACCATATTGGAACCATATTGGAACCATATTGGAACCATATTGGAACCATATTGGAACCATATTGGAACCATATTGGAACCATATTGGAACCATATTGGAACCATATTGGAACCATATTGGAACCATATTGGAACCATATTGGAACCATATTGGAACCATATTGGAACCATATTGGAACCATATTGGAACCATATTGGAACCATATTGGAACCATATTGGAACCATATTGGAACCATTATTGGAACCATATTGGAACCATATTGGAACCATATTGGAACCATATTGGAACCATATTGGAACCATATTGGAACCATATTGGAACCATATTGGAACCATATTGGAACCATATTGGAACCATATTGGAACCATATTGGAACCATATTGGAACCATATTGGAACCATATTGGAACCATATTGGAACCATATTGGAACCATATTGGAACCATATTGGAACCATATTGGAACCATATTGGAACCATATTGGAACCATATTGGAACCATATTGGAACCATATTGGAACCATATTGGAACCATATTGGAACCATATTGGAACCATATTCGGAACCATATTGGAACCATATTGGAACCATATCGGAACCATATTGGAACCATATTGGAACCATATTGGAACCATATTGGAACCATATTGGAACCATATTGGAACCATATTGGAACCATATTGGAACCATATTGGAACCATATTGGAACCATATTGGAACCATATTGGAACCATATTGGAACCATATTGGAACCATATTGGAACCATATTGGAACCATATTGGAACCATATTGGAACCATATTGGAACCATATTGGAACCATATTGGAACCATATTGGAACCATATTGGAACCATATTGGAACCATATTGGAACCATATTGGAACCATATTGGAACCATATTGGAACCATATTGGAACCATATTGGAACCATATTGGAACCATATTGGAACCATATTGGAACCATATTGGAACCATATTGGAACCATATTGGAACCGTAACCGGCCCTTATTTGGAACCATTTTGGAACCATATTGGAACCATATTGGAACCATATTGGAACCATATTGGAACCATATTGGAACCATATTGGAACCATATTGGAACCATATTGGAACCATATTGGAACCATATTGGAACCATATTGGAACCATATTGGAACCATATTGGAACCATATTGGAACCATATTGGAACCATATTGGAACCATATTGGAACCATATTGGAACCATATTGGAACCATATTGGAACCATATTGGAACCATATTGGAACCATATTGGAACCATATTGGAACCATATTGGAACCATATTGGAACCATATTGGAACCATATTGGAACCATATTGGAACCATATTGGAACCATATTTGGAACCATATTGGAACCATATTGGAACCATATTGGAACCATATTGGAACCATATTGGAACCATATTGGAACCATATTGGAACCATATTGGAACCATATTGGAACCATATTGGAACCATATTGGAACCATATTGGAACCATATTGGAACCATATTGGAACCATATTGGAACCATATTGGAACCATATTGGAACCATATTGGAACCATATTGGAACCATATTGGAACCATATTGGAACCATATTGGAACCATATTGGAACCATATTGGAACCATATTGGAACCATATTGGAACCATATTGGAACCATATTGGAACCATATTGGAACCATATTGGAACCATATTGGAACCATATTGGAACCATATTGGAACCATATTGGAACCATATTGGAACCATATTGGAACCATATTGGAACCATATTGGAACCATATTGGAACCATATTGGAACCATATTGGAACCATATTGGAACCATATTGGAACCATATTGGAACCATATTTGAACCATATTGGAACCATATTGGAACCATATTGGAACCATATTGGAACCATATTGGAACCATATTGGAACCATATTGGAACCATATTGGAACCATATTGGAACCATATTGGAACCATATTGGAACCATATTGGAACCATATTGGAACCATATTGGAACCATATTGGAACCATATTGGAACCATATTGGAACCATATTGGAACCATATTGGAACCATATTGGAACCATATTGGAACCATATTGGAACCATATTGGAACCATATTGGAACCATATTGGAACCATATTGGAACCATATTGGAACCATATTGGAACCATATTGGAACCATATTGGAACCATATTGGAACCGTATTGGAACCATATTGGAACCATATTTGGAACCATATTGGAACCATATTGGAACCATATTGGAACCATATTGGAACCATATTGGAACCATATTGGAACCATATTGGAACCATATTGGAACCATATTGGAACCATATTGGAACCATATTGGAACCATATTGGAACCATATTGGAACCATATTGGAACCATATTGGAACCATATTGGAACCATATTGGAACCATATTGGAACCATATTGGAACCATATTGGAACCATATTGGAACCATATTGGAACCATATTGGAACCATATTGGAACCATATTGGAACCATATTGGAACCATATTGGAACCATATTGGAACCATATTGGAACCATATTGGAACCATATTGGAACCATATTGGAACCATATTGGAACCATATTGGAACCATATTGGAACCATATTGGAACCATATTGGAACCATATTGGAACCATATTGGAACCATATTGGAACCATATTGGAACCATATTGGAACCATATCGGAACCATATTGGAACCATATTGGAACCATATTGGAACCATATTGGAACCATATTGGAACCATATTGGAACCATATTGGAACCATATTGGAACCATATTGGAACCATATTGGAACCATATTGGAACCATATTGGAACCATATTGGAACCATATTGGAACCATATTGGAACCATATTGGAACCATATTGGAACCATATTGGAACCATATTGGAACCATATTGGAACCATATGGGAACCATATTGGAACCATATTGGAACCATATTGGAACCATATTGGAACCATATTGGAACCATATTGGAACCATATTGGAACCATATTGGAACCATATTGGAACCATATTGGAACCATATTGGAACCATATTGGAACCATATTGGAACCATATTGGAACCATATTGGAACCATATTGGAACCATATTGGAACCATATTGGAACCATATTGGAACCATATTGGAACCATATTGGAACCATATTGGAACCATATTGGAACCATATTGGAACCATATTGGAACCATATTGGAACCATATTGGAACCATATTGGAACCATATTGGAACCATATTGGAACCATATTGGAACCATATTGGAACCATATTGGAACCATATTGGAACCATATTGGAACCATATTGGAACCATATTGGAACCATATTGGAACCATATTGGAACCATATTGGAACCATATTGGAACCATATTGGAACCATATTGGAACCATATTGGAACCATATTGGAACCATATCGGAACCATATTGGAACCATATTGGAACCATATTGGAACCATATTGGAACCATATTGGAACCATATTGGAACCATATTGGAACCATATTGGAACCATATTGGAACCATATTGGAACCATATTGGAACCATATTGGAACCATATTGGAACCATATTGGAACCATATTGGAACCATATTCGGAACCATATTTGGAACCATATTGGAACCATATTGGAACCATATTGGAACCATATTGGAACCATATTGGAACCATATTGGAACCATATTGGAACCATATTGGAACCATATTGGAACCATATTGGAACCATATTGGAACCATATTGGAACCATATTGGAACCATATTGGAACCATATCGGAACCATATTGGAACCATATTGGAACCATATTGGAACCATATTGGAACCATATTGGAACCATATTGGAACCATATTGGAACCATATTAGAACCATATTGGAACCATATTGGAACCATATTGGAACCATATTGGAACCATATTGGAACCATATTGGAACCATATTGGAACCATATTGGAACCATATTGGAACCATATTGGAACCATATTGGAACCATATTGGAACCATATTGGAACCATATTGGAACCATATTGGAACCATATTGGAACCATATTGGAACCATATTGGAACCATATTGGAACCATATTGGAACCATATTGGAACCATATTGGAACCATATTGGAACCATATTGGAACCATATTGGAACCATATTGGAACCGTTTCCGACCCATATTTGGAACCATATTGGAACCATATTGGAACCATATTGGAACCATATTGGAACCATATTGGAACCATATTGGAACCATATTGGAACCATATTGGAACCATATTGGAACCATATTGGAACCATATCGGAACCATATTGGAACCATATTGGAACCATATTGGAACCATATTGGAACCATATTGGAACCATATTGGAACCATATTGGAACCATATTGGAACCATATTGGAACCATATTGGAACCATATTGGAACCATATTGGAACCGTATCCGGCCACTATTTGGAACCATATTGGAACCATATTGGAACCATATTGGAACCATATTGGAACCATATTGGAACCATATTGGAACCATATTGGAACCATTTGGAACCATTATTTGGAACCATATTGGAACCATATTGGAACCATATTGGAACCATATTGGAACCATATTGGAACCATATTGGAACCATATTGGAACCATATTTGGAACCATATTGGAACCATATTGGAACCATATTGGAACCATATTGGAACCATATTGGAACCATATTGGAACCATATTGGAACCATATTGGAACCATATTGGAACCATATTGGAACCGTTACCCGACCCATATTTGGAACCATATTGGAACCATATTGGAACCATATTGGAACCATATTGGAACCATATTGGAACCATATTGGAACCATATTGGAACCATATTGGAACCATATTGGAACCATATTGGGCCATATTGGAACCATATTGGAACCATATTGGAACCATATTGGAACCATATTGGAACCATATTGGAACCATATTGGAACCATATTGGAACCATATTGGAACCATATTGGAACCATATTGGAACCATATTGGAACCATATTGGAACCATATTGGAACCATATTGGAACCATATTGGAACCATATTGGAACCATATTGGAACCATATTGGAACCATATTGGAACCATATTGGAACCATATTGGAACCATATTGGAACCATATTGGAACCATATTGGAACCATATTGGAACCATATTGGAACCATATCGGAACCATATTGGAACCATATTGGAACCATATTGGAACCATATTGGAACCATATTGGAACCATATTGGAACCATATTGGAACCATATTGGAACCATATTGGAACCATATTGGAACCATATTGGAACCATATTGGAACCATATTGGAACCATATTGGAACCATATTGGAACCATATTGGAACCATATTGGAACCATATTGGAACCATATTGGAACCATATTGGAACCATATTGGAACCATATTGGAACCATATTGGAACCATATTGGAACCATATTGGAACCATATTGGAACCATATTGGAACCATATTGGAACCATATTGGAACCATATTGGAACCATATTGGAACCATATTGGAACCATATTGGAACCATATTGGAACCATATTGGAACCATATTGGAACCATATTGGAACCATATTGGAACCATATCGGAACCATATTGGAACCATATTGGAACCATATTGGAACCATATTGGAACCATATTGGAACCATATTGGAACCATATTGGAACCATATTGGAACCATATTGGAACCATATTGGAACCATATTGGAACCATATTGGAACCATATCGGAACCATATTGGAACCATATTGGAACCATATTGGAACCATATTGGAACCATATTGGAACCATATTGGAACCATATTGGAACCATATTGGAACCATATTGGAACCATATCAGAACCATATTGGAACCGTATCAGACCCTCATTGGAACCATATTGGAACCATATTGGAACCATATTGGAACCATATTGGAACCATATTGGAACCATATTGGAACCATATTGGAACCATATTGGAACCATATTGGAACCATATTGGAACCATATTGGAACCATATTGGAACCATATTGGAACCATATTGGAACCATATTGGAACCATATTGGAACCATATTGGAACCATATTGGAACCATATTGGAACCGTAGCCGGCCATTATTTGGAACTATTTTGGAACCATATTGGAACCATATTGGAACCATATTGGAACCATATTGGAACCATATTGGAACCATATCGGAACCATATTGGAACCATATTGGAACCATATTGGAACCATATTGGAACCATATTGGAACCATATTGGAACCATATTGGAACCATATTGGAACCATATTGGAACCATATTGGAACCGTATCCGGACCATTTTGGAACCATATTGGAACCATATTGGAACCATATCGGAACCATATTGGAACCATATTAGAACCATATTGGAACCATATTGGAACCATATTGGAACCATATTGGAACCATATTGGAACCATATTGGAACCGTAGCCGGCCATTATTTGGAACCATTTTGGAACCATATTGGAACCATATTGGAACCATATTGGAACCATATTGGAACCATGTTGGAACCATATTGGAACCATATTGGAACCATATTGGGACCATATTGGAACCATATTGGAACCATATTGGAACCATATTGGAACCATATTGGAACCATATTGGAACCATATTGGAACCATATTGGAACCATATTGGAACCATATTGGAACCATATTTGGAACCATATTGGAACCATATTGGAACCATATTGGAACCATATTGGAACCATGTTGGAACCATATTGGAACCATTTTGGAACCATATTGGAACCATATTGGAACCATATTGGAACCATATTGGAACCATATTGGAACCATATTGGAACCATATTGGAACCATATTGGAACCATATTGGAACCATATTGGAACCATATTGGAACCATATTTGGAACCATATTGGAACCATATTGGAACCATATTGGAACCATATTGGAACCATATTGGAACCATA
>CAUEEP010000909.1:0-132500 GCA_958450365.1 Mesorhabditis belari
AGCCATCCCCACTTTCGATTCGAAGACATAGAAGTGGTTCAGAAGTTCCTGTCTTCTCTTGCTCACTAGCTCCCGAAGTAGCTTGCCGATAAGAATATGTGGCTCTCGGTCTTCGACAACCACATTTTCGGCTCTCAAAGCATCTCCTGGACGGATGGTGGCTGATAGCATTTTCGCAACAATTCTCTCAACAACAAGTACCTCCATCTCGAAATTCGGTCCGTTCTTCACTTTGAGTTCAATGTCCGCTTTTCGGCAGGTCATCGTTTGACTGCCGGCAAATGTGTTGACAAGGAACTGCTTTGGCGGACCGGTCACAAGCTTGAGAGCATCAGCTGCTTGTCTCGTCATGTACGTTTTGTTGGCACCACAGTCGAAGAACGCTAGTGTTGTGCCCGTGATTTGGCTGTCTGGGTTGAAGAGACGCACTTCCCCAGTCACCAACGCTTCACCGTCTCGCAAACGATCAGCCGAAATCACTACCGCCTCCGGACCCAATGCTGGGGTCGCATTTGTGAATGAACGAGGAGGGTTGGCTTGAACCCTTGGAGGTCGGTACTGTGCTTGCTGCTGTTTCGCTGGAACGTTTGATGGCTTCTGGTCAGCCCCTTTTGAGCACAAGGATGTGTGGTGCGGTTTGTTGCAGGTGCGGCATCCTTTTGATCGGCAATTGTTCAAACCATGCCCGCCTCGCAGACAGTTGTAGCACAGTTTGAACTCTTTCGCCTTTCTCCAGCGCTCTTGTACCGGCAGGGGGCACTCAGTGGACCAATGAGTGTCCTGGGTTCGACAAAAGCCGCAAGCTTTTTGTCTCGCATCGAGCACCTTTTGTGGGACCGGCTGAAATGTGTCCCGTTTGCCGCCACCTTTCTGTTGTTGCTTTGCGAAGTTCTGGACCGCGGGCAAGGTCGTGAACTTCTCCGTGGGGATCCCTTGGAAGTGCAGCGAATCTCGCTCGGCTGCTGCATGCATGATTTTCCCGAGCGATTCTCTCAATGCCTCTAGATCCCATTTTGAGTGGTCGATCTTTTTCGCAAAGACTTGCGCCTCGAGCCATTTCGGCAGTGCTCTCTCCACCGCCAAGCGAATAGCTTCCGATTCTCCCGTCATCTGGAGGCTATTCGCTTGCTGCACCAAGGCTTCCATTTCGTCGACAAACGCGACCGTTTCTCTGTAGCCCTCTCCCGATTTCTGCAGACTCAGAATCTTCTGAAGGAGAGCATTCTTTAGCTTTGTTTCATCCCCGAATCGGGCTCTCAACCTCTCTCTCACAAGCTTGTAGTTCTCTTTCGTCAGGTCGAAGCCAGCCACTGCTTTCGCGGCTTCACCTTTTCAAGTGTGGCATCATGTACGTGAGTTTGACATCGTCATCCCACGGTTGACAGTCTACGGTTCGATCAAACGCTTGAAAGAACCGTCTGAACGTTGCGCTTCCCTCGAGATCCGGCAGTGGCATTTTGGCAACTTTAAAATGCTGAGCCGGTGCTGTGGTAGCGGGTGTCGTGGCACTCGCTGTGGAAACTGTGGGCGTCAGCGGGGTGGCCACTGTTGTCGACGTGGGCTTTGAGGCTCTTTTGCTCTCGATATCCACAAGTTTCCGTTCGCCAGAAGCAATCAATCTTTTGAACTGAGTGATGAGCATGTGAGCGTGGTCTCGGGCATATTCCGGACCATCCTCAGTCTCCATGTACTTCTTCATCACGTCGTCCTCCGCCGCTTTTTCTTCCGCATTCAGTGTCGCCATGAGGGCAAACCATCTGTCCTCGCATTCGTTGAATTTCCGCAGATAGCTTTCGATTTCCGACACCTTTTCTTGTAAAAACTCAACACCCTGTTTGACGTGTGTTGAAAGGTACGATTCAAGCAATTTTTTAGTATTCTCATCTTCTCCGGTGATCGCTGCATTCAACTCCTTGAATTTGTTGATTGCTCTGGTGTACCGACTTCTGATAGTTGAGCTCATTTTGAATTGTGCAGTCTCGGGCTGCTTGTTGTACGGTGGCTTGTGATGCTCTCGGCGGTCGCGTTGTGACCCTCTCTCCGAAGAGCTCTTTACAAATGGACTGTGTACGAAAGGGATGAGCTGTCGCGCTCTCCACTCGCGGCGCTTTCTTCCCCGCTCTCGCTTTCGTCTTTGGCCGCTGCCTCTCGTCGGGACAGCGACGCTTGCTTGTGGGGCACTCTCCGTATGCACCTCTCTGCTCTCACGTTGGTGGGGACGCTCTCTCAGTGGTCCCACTCTTCGCGTGGTCTCTCTCGAGTGATCCCTTCCTCGCTTTCTTGAAGGCGATTCACTCACACGACGTCGGCCTTCTCTCTTCCGCTCGTGTACCCTCGCTTTTCTCGCTCGTCCTTTTCTCCGTCGAGGCACTCTCTCACGCTCGGCTCTCTCTTCTCGACGGTTCCCTTTCTTTTCGTCGGTTTTCTCTCTTGTGACACTCTTTTTGTGGCTACTCGTTGGTGGCTCAAAAATGGATTGGAGGCTCACCTTGATCGGACGTCTGTCGAGTAGTTCCAGTTGACCCACGTGGTTCACGCTGACCAGTGCAGAATTCACGGGCCTCACCAGGTTTCGTAGTTGGACTGCGCACCAATGTGCAATGTCGTGCGAGAATACCGATAGGGGCGTTGATTATTAGATATTTATTCTGAATCTAGCAAGAAATACAATAAAATAGGATTAATCGTTGGTTCAGTGTTTCATGGCAATACAAAAGGAATACGAAAGGAATACGGAGAGAATATGAAAAGTGCCAATGTAAAGTGGGCTCCGACCCTTTTATCCGTCCCTTTATCTTAAAAGCAATCTTTCAGAGGCGGGACAAGAAAACCAGACATTCAAATCAAAACATTAAATAAGATTTCACAGAAAAGAACCACTTTTCTGCACAACTCACAACAACTGACACAGCATCGTCTAGACGATTTCTCTGAAGATCGCAAAGGAGCTCGAACAACAGAAACGTCCGTTTTGATATTTTTAAAAATTATAATTGATAAACATATAGAAAGAGAACTATCAGTTTGACTAAAGTATTTTGACTTTTAATGATTCGTGTTATAAAATAGGTGAAGCATTCTTGTTCTAACAAATAATCTCATCACATAACACGGTGAACGTGATTACGGCTCTCGTGAAGCATGATCTTTATATTTAAGTATTCGTTAAATCAAAGTGGTGACTTTGTTTGATTTCCGGTGCGGGCAGTGTTCGGGTGAGCAGCTCGACAAAGAGCAAGAGCCGACGCCAAAGACACAACAACGATGAATTTTGTCTAGAAGGATTGCAATGGAATCACCCCCAAGAGTCTTGTAGGCGGGAAAATCTTCCCTTTTCCCCACAATGCACCACATTGCCATCAATATTTTAAGTTTTTAAAATCTTTTCATCTTTCTCCGCGAATTCTTATTCTTTTCTATAAACTTTTCTTCCATGAGTCTATACTTCATATCAAGCCTCCTGTGGCGAATTGCCACTGCTCTGCAGTGAGTCAAAATTCAATACAAGTTAAAATTCAAGGTTGGATGGATAAACTACCGTAATCAGTCACTAGATGATATTCAGCTGTCCGGTTGTTGTAGCTTGTATACTTAAAAAACCCATTCTTTAAACTTTGCTTTTGAGTGAGTTTGTTGTTCTCCATTTTTGTTCTTTATTTTCTTTTTTCACATTCAAGTGTTGATTTAAGTGATGATAGTGCCAAGTTGCTCCAGTTTGAGCGAAGTTGCCCTAATAAGTGAAAGTTGGATAGAGTGGTGCGTTTCCAAAGAAGACCACTATTGAACCACAGCGAGACACACAGTCTCACAAGAAATTATATAGATCAAAACATCAACATATATTTCTTACACCTCCTACTTTCTCGGTGCACTCGGTTTCATCCATCTCTTAATACAATGTTAACTACAACTTCAAGAAAGTCTAGGATTCAAGATCTTAAATTTTGACTCAAACTCGAGCCTATTCGAATCTCAATCTCTGTGGGGGTAATTTTGAATTACAGTACATTTTACAGTTTTCACTTCAGCTTCGAATTAGGCCAATTTGGAACCGAATTCGTCAATCAGCTCCCGATAACGTTCATAATTATTCATATTAAAAATCAGTTTTCAAAATCTTGTGAGATTGAAAGAAACTGCATCTAGATATATCAAATATGATTCCTGATTAGATCCCGGACTAGATGGAAACAAAATATTCTAAAGATGAAAAAAGTTAGCTCACCTGCTCATCTTCTTCTGTGTCCTCAAATGAGAGGGGTGGCGCCGCCTGTCCTGTCATTCTTTCCAAACTAGAGATTAAATTGTTCAATATAACTACAAAAATATAACCTTGATGTCCAGTGTATGATCGGCAGCCATGTTCGAGTTGAAGTCAATGCCCAAGGCAAACGAATAAATATTCTTTTCTTCTGGTGATGTCAGCTGCAGGCCAAAATAAATAGAGACAAAGTGCGAAAGTTACGATTTGCGTAGCAACAAATGTTTTTCACGGGGTGAGCGGAGCACATTCTCTTCTTCTCTTCTTGCTGGCGCTGCATGTGAGCGTCAACCACCTACCATTCAAACTTTCGAAAAGTACAGGGTATCCGAAAAAAAGGCACAAGTTTCTAAAACACTTTAAGTGGCTCAAAGTGGTCGCGAATTTTTGATATTTTTACTTCCAACATGATATTTTACCCCGGATGATCTCCTATACAAGAAATTTCCACAATACCACCACCATAGCCAGCGCCACCGAGCTAAGACGGCACTGTTTTTAAAGTGCCTTTTTTAAGTTTTGATTTGTTTTCCTTTCTCAATAGGTTTTTTGTAAACAATTAGCTTCTACGACATCTGTTTTTATTTGCCAGTTCTTTTTCAAAAACTTTGTTTGCACTAATCGTTCTTTATAAGCCCAAAAACTCTTTATTTTTTATAAAGCCAAACCGTGTTCATGAGACCATCTGTCCAGCTGTCTAACTATTTACTTCTACATGCTCCGAAGATCCTAACCTCAAGCTTAAACAATTTCTAGCATTCATGGTTTACCGGGGAGGATGTCTTCTGCATGAATATCCCTCATTGACGAGTCCAGTAGCGACCAACTTTTCTCATCATTCGACCACCACTTCTTCATTTCCAAAACCGCAAATTGAAAAAATTTTGAGAACTTGTAAATAAATGAGCAGGGCTCTTTGTTTGGATGCGCTTAATAGCGAGTATTTTAAAACAACATACTTGGGAAGGAAAAACTGCTAAAATGCACTTTAAAAAACAGATTTTGTAGAAGCTAATTGTTTACAAAAACATATTAGGAAAGGAAAACAAATAAAAACTTAAAAAGCCCTTTAGAAAACAGTTGTCTTATGGCAGGTGGTGGTATGGGAAAGGCCTCTCTGACCAGGGGATCATGATATGGTAAAGATCTTGACAAATATCTAAAAATTTGCGACCCCAGAAAATCATTTTTGCACCATACCTACCACTTTGAGCCACTTTTTTAGAAATTTGAGACAAAGTGATTTTTCTCGGACACCCTGTACCTGGTGAAATGGAAAAAACCGATGGGCAATAAAGAGCGTGAACGGCTTGTATTTCTCCTGTTTTAACTTCAGAAAGTTTGTTGTCTGGGTACACCCATTCTTCTTCGACATCATGTCTTTCGTTAATCTTCCCATGATTTTCTCTCGCTTCGTTTCTTCCCGCTTCCGTTGCCCCAAGATCGACCCCTATAAGTTAGAGCTTCATTTTAAAAATATCAATCCTAAAGTACTATGAAAAGAATATTATAATATACACTTCAAGGCCGGATCCATTGTTCTTTCCTTTCAATTTCCCAAATATCGTTTTTCAACTTTTCCCTGAATATCGAAGTAAAAACAAGTTTTACTTAAGAGCTTTACTTTTGAAGTTCCCCTTACTACTGAACAACCTTTTATCACTTACCAAGCTATACCAATCAATTGTCTAATTACGCTCAGGGGACTCCAGTATTCTACCTACAGTAAGTATCGTTACAGTATATCCTGCTTAAATGTTCCTACGGTGCTCACCTCCAGTTAGTCAAATGTTTGCACCACTAATTCAAGGTTAGAGTTTTCGAAAAAGTGATCGCGGATTTGCAGTTTGACGAGTTTACGGTCGTTTTGAGTCCCGTCTGCCCAATCAATTCTACTCCATCACTTTAATGAAAGTGGCGTCAGAGATAGAGATATTGGCGTGATCTGAAAACTATCCTTAATGCGTAAGAATTTCCACTATAGATTAGTTTTGCCAAGTTTACGCGATAATTTTATCCTGTTTCGGCTCATTAATACACTAATGTCTGTTGATAATGTTTTTACGTCTAATTGTACTCAAAGTTTTACCCTCGAATAGATTTTAACTGAAGGATCACACTAACTACAATATATCCTGGAAATCAGCGCAATCATTGGGTTAAAATTGTTAGAGTAGCTCATTGTCAGAGAATAGGTGCCTAGATAACCAACTGACTGACAACACAAGAAAGCTATCTGTAACTTTATGAATAAATAACCCGACGGATTTTAGTTGCTGCATTAAAAGAAGCTTCGCATATATAGGTACTACTTCACTCCCAAATCATGAATACCTAACGATAGTAACTTAAAAACAAATGTTTAGATCTTGTGCAGCTGGTTAGAATCTGAATTAAGCCGAGAGTTAGAGACACATATCTTTTTACAATAACTCCCCAAACCCGAAATGAATCTCTTTTATGTAGAATTTCTTTGATGGTTCCCAAAATAGATTAAAAAGAGTTATTTGTTCTTTTGTTTTCAAATCGACAAATCGCGCCAGCAACTGGATAACGATAGCTATGCAATCACCAAGTCAAGAAAGAGCACTCTGTCTGTGAAATCAATTTCTAAGAGAAAAATTCTACTTTCCTGAAAATACCTCAAGCACCAATAAAAATTCGATTTTCGAATACGCCGGATTATCTGGAATGAAGCGGCTAATCGATTCGAAAAAAGCTGAAATTTCCTTGAAAAGAAGCCCTGGCTGGATGGAGTCGTTCTTGAGGCGCCATCAACTTTCTTTGAGGGCACCAACAACAACTTGTCAAAAAGCTGCCCCCTTCAGAGCGAATTTGAGAAGGCTATCGTCGAGCACATTCTGAGGCTGAACAAGACAATCGAAGAAGGCGATTACAAGCACATTGTTGCTTGCAATGAGACCAGCGGTTTGACTGGATGCTTCGACGAGCAAGTGCATCGAAGCGGTTTCCGGAGCCAAAGAAGTTGGTGTTAGAGATCAGAGACGGAAATCGGACAGACACGGAAATCCGGACAGACACGGGGAAATCGAAGACCTCTTGGGGCCTTTCGCATCGACGGGATTTCAAGGATATCGAGGAATTGATGATCAAGCAAATGATGGATTCATTGATTTGGATTTTTGGATGTTTCTATTGATTTCGCTTGTTAGTTATTTTGTTTTCCGTTTTGCTGTTAAATTTTCAAATGGTTAAAACCAAAAACTAAAGAAAAAGGGTTTGCTTTTGAAAAATTGTTTGAATGTGTCCTGATTTGGTAACTTGAATAATGTGTGTAAAATAGTAACCCCCCTCTAATAGTTACCCCACCCTAGAGGGGGAGGGAAAAATGGTACCCCCATGGGTCCAAATTTACAGTATTTACGGTAATTTTGCAAGCATAAGCTCGAACGATACTTGCTTCATAGTACAGATCGAAATTGATTTCTTGGCTTCATTCACAATGACTCATCAAGTGCTGCTCTGTGCTGTAAATATTTAGCACCGCCGCTGCGATTTACATTCGAATTAGTCAATTTATAATCCAAACGGCAGTGCCAAAGTAAGAAAAACGTGAAACGATCTAACAGTGCAGATTATCTGGCCTCAATTCCCGTCTTGTAAGGCCTTGAACTGTTCTCTCCGAATATGGTTATATATATTGTTAAAATGGATTTTTTTCTAGTCAGTTTTTAAGTTTGTTTGCTTCTCGATTTTGTTTTTGAATGAACCTCGTTCAATCTGAGTTCTTCATTTTCAACATGTATTTTATCATTTGCACCGATGGTAAGACTTCGAACTGACTCTCCCCAAAGTCCCTCAAAAAGTTAACCTTGTATTGTGTTACCACCTTGTAGCCTTGCTATAACGCATGTTGCTGGCCATTCTCTTACTTTCCATGTAGTCGGTAGCCGTGCAAGGTTTGAAAAATTTAAATTTTTCGTCATTTCCTCCCTAACCCGTTCAGTTGCTAGCGCGTGATGCATCAATTGATTTTATATCTCCGAAACCTTTAGTTTACTTTCCTTCTTTGGTCTTGTTTGTTTGTCATCAACTCGTTTTATCTGTCAATCTGTTGATTTGTATTTTGCATCCTCCTTCACGGTTGGTAGAGCGAAACCAAACTGAAGAATGCCACCAAAGTTCGGATCCAGCTGAGATCAAGATCGTCTACTTGCGTTGTGTGGGCGGAGAAGTCGGAGCCACATCGAGATCTCGCACCCAAAGTTGGGCCCCCTGGATCAGCACAATCAAAAATCCCTATGCAAGTTTTTCGTGGAAAAATATTGGTTCTGGGTACAAGCTCCAGACTGTCCCCCTCCAGACTACCCCCGCTAGAGTAATTGGGGCAGACGAATAGCGCCTTTTATAAACCAAAGTTCATATTTTATTTTAGTCGCCAAAGAAGAAGTCGGGGGACGCAAGACTGGAAAGGATTGAAGTTCACCTGCAAGCTCACCCATCCAGAACAGAAACGCCAAGATCGACGTGGCGCCATCGGCTGTGTCTCTCATCATCAAGGAACCTCTGGAGCCACCTCGCAACAGAAAAAGAAGGTCAAAAACCCTCAAACAGACAACAGGAGATCTCACCATCGACACCATCAACAAAATCGCGCGTGGACCATGCGCAGTCGTTCAATGGCAAAGAAGCTTGAAGGGAACGGTGAAGAGGAGATCTTACGGAACCGCTCAATCGGTTGGCTGCATCATTGATGGACAACACCCACACGACGTCATCGACTCGATCAACAATGGCGACATCGAGATCCCAGCTGGACAGGATGATTTCTGGCTTTTATGTTGTCGTATGGTTTCGTTAGTCGTTTTTATTTTTCATTGACCTGTTATTATGTTTTTCTTTGCTCTTCGGTCTTAACTCTCATTCTTTTAGTTGTGACGTAATGACACCTCAACTGCGTTTCTCGAAGGATTTTGATTCTTTCACGGTGGAGACCGGATCATTTTGGACCTGGTCTATGGCAAAAAGGCTTTTCCGTCTGCTTGTCTGATCCAACGGCGAAAAAGGAAATTCTCACTTTGGGCAACACGAAGCTCTTCTTGCCGGAGGTGCTCTTTATTCCGTTAATTCAATTTCTATAGAGTAGATAATTTATTAGATACTGGGATATAATATCATATGAGAGTAATCATGCTTAATCTGCAAATCGTGTTCATGATCTAGGTTAAGCCAAGCAAAGCAAGGTCAGTTTATATATCTCCTTTTTATTATTATATTGACACTAGCTGATTTGAAAGGAAACATCCCGGAGAATCTATAAAGTGCAACATTTTTTATTTCTTTCTTTAGATGAATTCAAGATCGTCCAATCTTACGACGTTTGTCGAAGACACGAAACACCCCACAACGGCGCGCGAAAATTTTTCTGGTCAAAATTAAAGTTTGACATACCATTCGACGTAAAAATTGCGCCGCTGATTCCGAATCTGAAACTTTTTTAAAATCGGTTCGGACAGTTTTTCTTAAAAATGAGATTTACCCAAGTTAAAAGCACTCGAAACCACGTATACTTCAGGATGGACCAAAATCCCCGGCGAATTTTAAAGATATTTTCTTTCTGGTCATTTTAAGACAAAAAACGTCCCAAACCATTGATTTTGAGGTCAGATAAATCGTTTTGAAAATCGCAATGGATGACCTACAGCGAACCCGCGCACAATAGCAAGGGTCGAATTCTAAATGCAATCAATTCAAAATTTACGGCTGAATTTTTTTAACCTTTTATATAGCTTTTTTGTCAAGAGTTTTTGTTCATTTTACTATTTTAGATTTATTCTTTTCATATTTTCCCTTTTTAAGTTTCCTGTATATTACTTATTCTACTTAAAACATAAAATTCAATTGACATTCTATGAAAATATTCATTTCAGGGATGGTGGAGCAGAAGACAACGGACTTGCAAACAAAGCCGCACGGAAAAAGCAGGTTGAGATGCAATTGGAAAAGAAACAACAAAAAGGATGCAATCAAATCTAAGATGAGTTCCCTAACGTATAAAAGGCTAATCAAACGGAAATCACGGAATTTAAAACTACTTAAGCAACTCGGTCACGCTTAATTGTTGCCAGAAGAATCAAGCTTGTAAAGTATAGGATAGCGCCAAAGAAAGTGATGGGCAAGAGAATTTCGAAAGGATTTCTATCTCCAGTTCAAACGTTAAGCTTATTTTCCAAATCTAAAATCACACGAGTTGCTCATCGACCTTTATTCAAGCCATTCTCGAAATTTTGCTACTGAATACATGATGAGAAAGCTTTCGGATTCGATTACGAGCAAAGTGGAATACGGAACGGGCAAAATGTTGTTATTTTGAAGAACATAACGAGTGCGGTGGAATACAGGCTCACAAACATCCCAGCGCAACAAAAAAATGCGGGCTTGTTCTCAGCG
This sequence comes from Mesorhabditis belari, assembly GCA_958450365.1. Taxonomy (NCBI): domain Eukaryota; kingdom Metazoa; phylum Nematoda; class Chromadorea; order Rhabditida; family Rhabditidae; genus Mesorhabditis; species Mesorhabditis belari. Next base: position 10,673 of record CAUEEP010000909.1, read on the forward strand.
GAGATAAAGGCTTTGAAACAACTAAAATTACATTGATGTTTCCTGACCGATCGATGAAACCACAATCGCCGTATAATACACCTCATTATAGCCGTCTGGAAGGGCAACGATAACCGCCAGAAAACCCCTTACAATTTCAACAAGTGTTTGAGGAACTGAAGTAGCAAATGAAGACCCAGTTATTTGTTACTGGTGATCTAAGTTTTTTGGCGAGTTTGTATGGTCTTTCAAACGCATCAACTTTCCCATGCATTTGGTGTCACTTCCAGGGTGAATAAGAAAAGGAATGCAGCTGGGCTAATGGAAAGCTTTGACCGTAAAAACTATCAAGAACGAACGATTAAGGATTTTGAGGCCCGTCTCCCGGTTGATCAAAAGTTTCCCCGAACAAAGGATTAGCGTTTTCCCGCAAGTGTGTAGCGCTGGCGCCGATAGGAACCTATCCGAAAGCGTTCCTCCGTCTCTTCTTCTCTATGCTTGGGCATAAGAAACGCGTTTTACAAAGAGATGGAAGCCGAGATAGGAGAGTTCAGGAACGAGTATCTGAGACTGATGATTTTTTTTATCGGCGAACAAAAAGCTTACGGGATTGTTAAATCTTACAAAAGCGGGCACGATCCTAAACTGGTTATTCCAAAATTAAAGAAATTTATCCTATCCGCTAGTGGGTTCCAAAGGATTAACCCGCTCTCACGATACATTTACTCTTAGATTGTCTAGATGCATTTGCAAAATTTGCTGAGCGTATCGGATCAACGAAAAAAAACATGGATGACAATGAAATCGAAGGCATCATTGAGGCAAACTAACAAGGTTTTAGAAAGGCTTTAAAAGGCAGCCATCGGAGGAAAATCTGTGAAAGTTCACGTTGCGCTGGAAGACACGTACCGCTCTTTTTGAAGCAAAATAGATGCCGGGGTTCAATGTCTGAAGAAGGACTTGGAGCTTACATTCAATGTATGAGCAGTTATGCCGAAGAATTCAACGAAGTAATGAAAACGAAATTTTACTTTACCTGCTCGAAAGTATGCTGTGAACGTTATTCTTTTGATTCTGGTTACTTGGATGTTTAATTTTGCATTTGGTTATTTGAATCTTTCAATTTTGTATCACTTCTTGCTAAAGTCTATTTTTTTTTAGATCTAACTAAAACGAAAGACCAACCCAAATCTGCTAGATCTTCTTTTATTGGCTCGCTCCCATGTCACTTGCCCATCCACCGTTGTGCCCATCCGCCACAAAAATTCTGCAAACAAAGCGCTCTGTTCAGGTAATAGCTTAAAAAAACTTAACTTTTGTTGCTTTGGATGAGAAACGACAAATGCAGAGAAATAGCGTTAATGAAAAAGAAACACAAGTCCCAAAAATTCTACCGTAAATTTTGAATCAGATTGCATTTTAGAATTCGACCTTTAAACTATTGTGCGCGGGTTACGGTAGGTTATCCATTGCAATTCTTCAAAACCGATTTATCTGACCTCAAAATCAATGGTTTTGGACGTGTTTTTAAGCCCTTAAAAGTTTGAACAGAAAGAAAATATCTTTAAGTGCCCGCCGGGGATTTTGGGTCCATCCTGAAATACGTGTTTTCGAGTGCTTTTTTTGCAATCCCGGATTTTGAGAAAATCCCAGTTTGAGAAAAACTGTCGAACCGATTTTTAAAAAAGTTTCAGATTCGGAATCAGCGCAATTTTTTACGTCGAATGGTATGTCAAACTTGAATTTTGACACAGAGAAATTTTTGCCTTATTTGCGCCGTTGTGCACCCTCGCACCTTTTTCTTTCCCAGCTGCGGTGCCGCATATTCGAGATCACTCATACTCCAAGCCTCTCTGCTTACATCTATCGATTTGCCTATATGGCGGGTTTGAATCACAACGTGGAAGCTAAACCGGAAGACTTCGACCGCCCAGGAAAGAAAAGATTCACTTATCTCATGCATAATGTGTAATGTTGCAGGTCAGGGTTTTCTTCTGATTATGTAGTTTTTCTCCGGGTTCTTGGGTCTCTAGAATTGAGGAGATCTGGTGTTAAAAATTATAGCTTATGATTGTTGTACTTTAGGGTCCGCATGCAACCCAACGAGTGTTTGAGCTGCGTAACAATGGAAAGACGCGTGGCACATCCACGTGCGATGCGAAAATGTGCTTTCTATAGGTGATTTTTACGTTTAGCTAGCCGATTGACGCAGAAAATGTGCTGAATACGAAAATAAAAAGAATTTTAGAAATCCCCTCGACAAATTTTTTAAAAATCGAATTTTTAGTGATTTTACTGTGTTAAATTTCGAAGCCATATTATTTATTGTCGGCGCAAAAATTTGTGACACAAAAGCCTAAAACAAAAATGTAAAACCGCAAGTTTTATTCTACGGGCTTTTCTCTATCTTTTGATACCAAAAGCATGAAAATTGATCAGCCCCTATAAAAACGTTATAACCTTTTGAAAATAAAAATGTGGTTCCTGGGTTATGGCAACTACAACGCGGATAGATTAATCCGGGAACCCGAAGAGAAAAGAGCAAAATTAAACTTTTTTTGCCATAATCAAACCATTTTCGCTATTTTTCTTCTTTTCAAGATGAAGTGTCGATGTCTACGGATTTAAGTAAAGTTGTTGTTTTTATGAACTTTGCTTTTGAATTTTCAGGCCTCGACAGGAATTAATCCAAGAAAGGAATGAGCGCACAGTTTGCAACGGTATATGTTAAACGTTTTGAAATAACATTTTGAAGTTCGTATTGAAACAACAACATTAAAAACAAGATTAATTAAAATGCCCCCAGGTCTGATAAGCAATAAAATAACCATAGGAACCACATTTTTATTTTCAAAAGGTTATAACGTTTTATAGGGTTGATCAATTTTTCATGCTTTTGGTATCAAAAGATAGAGAGAAAAGCCCGTAGAATAAAACTTGCGGTTTACATTTTTGTTTTTAGGCTTTGTTTCCAAAATTTTGCTCCGACAATAAAATATGGCTGAAATTTAACACAGTAAAATCACTGCTAAAACTCGATTTTTAAAATTTGTCGAGGGATTTCAAAAATTCTTTTGCTTTTCGGATTCAGCACATTTTCTGCGTCAATCCTGGCTATTCAAACGTAAAATCCTATAGAAAATGATTTTTTGCCTTATTTCGCGCGGATGTGCGTGGTGCTTTCTCCTGGGCTGTTTGTGGATCTCGCCGATGTCGATGTTTTCCTGGATTTCCAGGCGTATCTTCTGATGCTTCATGCGGAGAGGCATGGTACAGGATCAATTTTACGCCAATTTAACCAAGGTTTTTTAAGTTTCATCATTTGATTTTTGGTTAAGTAAAAAAACTTGGAGTAGCGATATGTTAGATTCAAATCAACTCCTCAGTTATGAGAGCAATAAAATTTTTGGAAATTCTCGAAAAATGCTTCTATGATAGTTGAATTTTTTCAAAAATCTAGATTTCATCATGGCCTCCAGCTCCATCATTCTTCATTCATCATTCAGAAAAATACTATCTCAAAAAATAGTTAAGCTTTTTGAAACATTAATGTATTTCAATCCATGTTTGTTTTTCCAAATCAATTCTAAACTGTTCACCTGAATACAGTGCGTTTCAAAGTCTTAAACGCGCCCTCTAAAATAGCGAGAATTTTGCATTTTGACCACCGCTGCAACTAGTTAATCTTTATCTCTTGAGAAAGAGCATGTCTTAAAACCCAAATAACACGAAAATAGGCATACTGTAATAAAAGTAAAAATTTTCAAAATAGGAAACTTTTTGCTAAATCAACCGTTTCAACTCCTTAAACGCACTACGAAAGTATTTTTATTTATCGATACAAAATAAAAATGAAAAGGATAAAAAATCAAAGTAATAATCTGTACACGCACCAGAACGATTAATTACTTGAAAAATGCGGTCTGGCATTGAATTGATAGAGATTTTGAAGCGCAAAGACGTCGAGATCGCTCCAAGCCGAAAAAAATTCCTGCTTTAAGTGTAGAAACGTCTTGAAACTGACGATGATTCTTATAGAACCAGCTCGGACAAGTATACTCCCCCTACCAAAGTTTCTATCGGATTGAGGGTCGGGAGACTGAGCAGACCAGTCCAAAGTTGCAATGTTCTTGCTTTTCAGCCAGACTCAGGTATCTCCGGCTCGATGAGACTGACGTTGTCGTGTTGGAAACACATGGGGAATGCCAGATTAGGTGCAAAAACGGCGCAAGCAATTGTTCAAGATATCTATCTAGTCATCCGATTCGAAACCATCTTCAGAGCGACCGTTCCATCAGCACAAAGGCGGCCCAAACCATCACAGAACCACCGTCAAGTTTCCTGGTTCCAAACACCATTGGATCACGTCGACGATCCCTCCAATAGTAGCCAACGCCATCCAGGCCATCCAAATCCCATTCCTTCATCAGCGGGATCGGTCACCTAAACGTAAAAAAATAATGAAACATAATCGGCTTTCTAACCATAGACCAATCCCTGGTCCCGCTATGAGCCTTGGCGAACGCCAACCGGGTTTTCTTGTGCAAAAGCTTCACGACCGGTTTACATGTTCAATAATTGTCGATCGATATGTGTGGGTTTTCCGTGACGACCTCGCCAAATTGTCGACTCCAGAAGCGTCCAGATTTTCAGTTCCGTTTTCACTTCATTGATCGTTTTTCCGTGGATTTTGTTCACAATATGGTTGTCCTAGCTTTCGCGGTGTAAGCTTTGGTTTTGGTCCTGGCTTCTTCTTTGGTGCAGAAACGAACTCGGACTTTCTATAATTTCGCACGGCAGAGTCGGATCGGCCCAAGTTTTTTGCGATTTTCCTTATTGAGTCGCCAACCCTCAAACGAGCATCAATCTGGCCTTTTTTACGCATCGCCAATCCGCCCAGAGCAGCTTTCCGTGTGCCATTTTACCTGGAAATTAACAAAAATTATAAATTTAATAAAAAAATATGCACAACAAAACGGAAAAATTTCAAATAACAACAGCAAAAGCGAGAGTGCGTTTAAGAATTTGAAACGGTTGATTTAGTAAAAAGTTTCTATTTGAAAATTTTTGCTTTTACAGTATGCTTGCTTTTCGTATTTCTTAGGTTTTAATACATGCTCTTTCTAATAGAAAAAGATTAATAGTTGTAGCCGGTGTTCAAAATGCAAAATTCGCTATTTTAGAGGGTGCGTTTGAGAATTTGAAACGCACTGTAATAGATTGAGAAACGCGAGCGCCGAACTGGTGGATTCGAGGGGGCCCACAAGAATGAAAAAAATATTGAAAATAATGGAAAGTATTTTGATTGATTCGATGGTTAATTGCGTATAAATGCTTTTGTTGAACATTTAGTCATTTCAATACATTGACCCAATAGAATCTCGCGCAGTTAGGGTTGTATTTTCCTTTCATTAATGCTTTGACTACAACTTTCGTGTTTTCTTGATTTGTATGTATAAAGAGAGAACATACAAATGATTAAAGCATTAAGGTGGTTTTTTAGCTTTATATTTTTGTAGAACTTGCAATTGCTCAGGTTGCAGGGCCTTCGAATGTAGAACTTTGACCGAAACCAGTCTTTCAACCCCGTGAGAAGAAATAACAGACAGACTTCTTGTTTTTTTCAAAAACCCCGACCTTGTGAGGAGAAAATTATTTTCTTATCGTTTTCCGTTCTTTAAAGACTCAGAGGTGATAAACAAGGAACCGAGAGAAAGGGCGAGACACCAAAACAACAAAATAGATTATTTAACGTTCGACTTTGAAACGATCTTCAGGCTCGTTTCAAGTGGGAGTACGCAGCAGAATATATATAGGTAAACGAAAATAAATAAATACAGTTTGATAGTATAAAGTTTTATGCAGTCGAAATGAAACACAAAAGATGAAAAAATTTGCTTTAAGAGTGTCCCACTCCGTGGTGTTCCATTTTTTGTGGCCAGAATCTACAGAATGATTAACAAAATTTTTACATTACAATCGGATAGACCAAAACAAATCTTTGCAATCGATTACTTTGCCAAACCAAAAAGACTTATAGTTAGCTTCATTTTGCTTTTAACCAAAACCCGAGCAAAAAGTGCATCTTTATATTAGTTAATTTTATCTATCTAAAACAATTACTCGTCGTAAGCCAGAATTTCTTTCTTGCACTTTGCCCATAAATAAAAAAATAAAAAATATGTACATCACTAAAACCTATCTCTGTCTGAGGCTTATTTACTCTTTTCAGAATCATTTGACTTGCGTAGTATCAATAACAGACTTCAACCCTGAAAGGGCATTTTTAGTCAGAAAGAAACATTCGCTTCATCTAAAAGGACACAAAATTTCTTATGTACTTGCCCTTTTTAAGAGCTGCAGTGTAAACATTTGATGAGTTTAAATCCCTCATTACTTATCTCAAAGCTTCTTCATTCATAATTTTCTTAGAGCAATTCATCACAGAACGGTCAAAATTCTTAAAGCCTCATTTCATAGGTAGATAGTATTCAAAAGCCTTATTTGTTTCTTATTGAAAAGAAAATCGACTTATTTGTTTATATGAGAAACGTTATGTGATGCCAAAGAACAAAGTTCTTTTTCTTTGTGTTTCTCAAATTTTTCTTTGAAATTGAAATTTCTTTTCGATGAATTCGCAACAAAGTGGCAGCAAAGTGATTGAGATAAGTCTTCAAGTGGAGTTTTTTCTTAAATTGTATTAGTCTTAAATATAGCAGAACATTTTGAAAAGCTTTGGAAATTTTGTAATATCTCGTTTCATTTTGTTTTTGTTTTGTTTACCTATTAATTCATTTAATTTCATTTTTTCATTTTTTACATGTCACAAAACAAACAAAGAATCAAGGAAAAGGGAAAGGCGGTGTTTTCATTTTGAAACAGGAAAACGGGGCTTTTTTCCTCCAATCGCTTTTCCCGGATTATCGTGCACATTTTAGCTTTCCCCAACAATTTTTGTTCTTCATAGACTAACAATAAATAATGTTTTCGGGTTTTGAGTTCTTCAGAACTAATAAAATAATACCAAATAAATAATCTCCTTTAGTTACGGACTTGACATTTCATTAAGTGTTTTGTATGAAAGTTATTTCCAATGTCTTAACTTTATCCTTTACGTTAATCTGTTGACGTTGACGTTGATTTTTGTCTGCATACTGCTAAAATTCACGATTTCAGAAAATGAATAAACCTACAAAAAGAAGTCCTTTGCTTGAAAATCCAGATTTGAAGGCAACATATGCACTACCAGAATTGGCTCAATTTACAAGAATGTAGGTCGAAAAATTGTTTCAAGTTTTTATTTTCAGTGATAATTCCGGGCTTTACCTACCTATTTCAGAACGAATACTCAATCGACGACAAGCACAAATCCTCCATTAAAGCTTGTGTTGATTGCTATTGCTGTTTGTATGGGAGGGTCATTTCATTTTGGATTTCAAGTCAGAATTCAATTTATGCAAAAAATAACCAATTAAGACTAGTACTATGTTTTGAAATAATAATTCTAATAGGTGAACTTGTTTATTTTACATAGCTCCTCAATGGTAAAAAAACTTCTAAAATGTTTTTTCTTACAATTAATCACTTTTCTTGCTAGTTTTTGTATAGCAAATTAGGAAATTGAAATTTTTTTTCTCGGTCTCCCGAGTGATTTCAATGAACACAACTTACAATTAATTGATAACTAAGTACCATGGAGAAGAAAGTATTTTGACTAGGCCGTAAATCAGATTTTTAGTTGGTCATTACGAATCCAACCCAACAAGTTTTCATTGATTTTGTCAATCGTTGTCATATTGAACATTATGGAGAACATTTGGGAAAGGAAGCGCTTGATGTAAGTAAATTAAATAAGTCAAAGTGAATAATTGAGTAAATGTTTAAAAACCTTAAAGTCTTAGTTTCTAAATGATTATCATAGACTTTATGGTCAACAATTGTCGCTCTTCTTTTTGTTGGAGCTTTGTTTGGATCTTTTGTTCTTCGATTGACCGCCGAAAAATTGGGACGCAAAAATGGATTGTATCTTTCGTTTTCTCTTGGACAGATCTCCATTGCAATGGCTGTTACTTCGGCATGGGTTTGCTTTATCATTTTTGTTAAATTGTTATACATACCTATATCCAATACTCATTGCGTAATTAATTAATAGTTTTCTTTTCAGATTTCCTCTTATGAACTGTATATTTTGTCGAGAATTCTACTTGGAATCTCAATGACGATGAGTCTTGGTCTTGCTGCAATTTATCTAGCTGAAGTTAGGTAAGACCAGGGCTAGGAGGAAATCGAAATTTTGTGGGGGTCATAAAATAGGGACTAAACACAGGAAAGGGATCATAAACAAGTTATTACGTAATATACCTAAAAAACTCAAACAATTACAACAGACTGCAAAAAGGTCAATGTAATATATTTACTAAAAAGTTTTTAAATAGGTATCTCAAAAAGTTTCAGCCCAAAAAGATGTCGAGGAAAAGTTGGCCTCGTCACCGGCTCGATGATTCAAGTTGGTGAGTGAAGGAGAAGGAGACCAGTGAAATAATCCAGTTATAGGTACTGTGTTTGGATCGATTATTGCCATGCCAAACATTTTTGGCACAACAAATCTCTGGGCTTTAATCTATGTCGTCGAATTTTTTTTGATGCTTGCCTCATTTGCTTGTCTTCCATTTTTGCCTGAAAGCCCATGGTAAGTTTAAATTTACAATTTATGTTGAAAAATTAAAAACATTTGAGAATAAGATTTGACCAGGAACGAGTATCCTTCATTCTTGATTCTTTTTTCTATAATAAAATATGATTATCGAAAGCTACTATAACTTTTCCTTTTGTTCAATTTCAAAAGTCGTTCCACTCAAATTAGGAAAAACCCACAATTTATTCGAGATTTAATTTTAGTCTTTTGTTATCGAAAGGGGATGAATGGAATGCAAGAAGAGCAGTCCAATTCTTTCATTGTTGCGATGAAACAACTGCCTTGAAAGTGATCGACGAAATGAGAGTACGACTTTGAGAGTTTTCTGATCATTTCGAAAACAGTAATAAGCGTTTCATTCACTTTTTAGGAAGACACAGCTCATTCACAAAAAACAATGGGAATGTTAGAAGTGATGAGAGATCAAAAATTGAGAAAAAGGGTTTGTTTATAAAGGCTTGTTCTTAAGTGCAAATTTTTAGACTTTTGTCGGAATGGTTGTGGCATTCGTGATGGCTTTTTCTGGAATTGCAGGTAACTTTGTGATTTTTTGAAGACTTTTTTGAAGTTTGCAACACAGATCTATCAAAAAAACCCATTTCCAGTGATCAACGGGTATGCTGTAGAAATTTTGAAGCAAACGGGTCTGTCACAAATGGAAGCCTCGATTGCAAACGTCGGATTCACACTTATTTCATTAGTGAGTTAGAAAAAATCATTTGAAATGCAGTGTAATTATAATTTTTATTTTTCAGTTTGCGGTTTATATAGCAGCAAAAGTGGTTGAAAGCAATGGTCGGCGATCTCTTCTTCTTTTTTCGAATATCTGTATTCTAATCACAAATGTTATCATTGTTGCTTTGATGTGGATTTTTAGTACAACACAAGTAAGTACAATAAATACAAAGAAAAATTGAGATGAAGTAATATAATGTAATATGTTAATTCAGTGGCAATTTTTTGGTTGGATGCTAATCTTCGCAATTGGAATGTTCACATTGTGGTTCTCAATCGGGCCTGGTCCCCTTTGTTATTTTGTTTCCACAGAATTGCTGCCTTTAAAAGCTCGATCCGCAGCTCAAGGATGGACAGCTGCTGTACAAATGGCTTGGTAAGGTTTAAAGGAAATTTCAGCTCTTTAAAAAACACCTAAAATATAATTTCAGCCGATCATTCTTATTGATGATTTATCTACCTCTGAAGAATGCCACAAGTCAATCATTTGCTTATGCTTTTCTTTTTGTCATTCCCGTTGCTCTTTCAATTGCTTTTCTCTACTACGAATTGCCTGAAACAAAGAATAAAACGCCAAGCGAGGTTTGTTTGAAATAACTAAAGAGGAAATTATGTTTAATCAATAACTCTATTCATTATGATGATAGTGAAGGGAGTTATTGGTAGTAACTATCTAAGAAAGTATTAACTCCAGGTCGATGAAGAGGCGGCAAGATTACCAAAACTTTGTGGAAAAGTTGACAATGATGAATTTGAAACCGAAGAAGAACAGAACGAAGAGCTCATTTTTTAATTTTTGGAAATTATGCTTTTCTTAATTCTCGAGCGTTGTCAGAAGCCCTGCCTTTTGTACGATTCGCACCAAAAGCAGGTTTTTTAATATTGACCTTATATATCACACTTAGTTTTTGTTATTTGTATTTCTATATTTACTTTTACTGTATGGTGCCTAAAAAGAGATTATTGAGATATTTGTTAAATCGTGTGGCTTTCATTTGCAATACGTGTACCTTTAAAGAAGAAATGCTTGAAAAACAAGGTCTATAAATATTTATGCTAACTTTTATATGATATAACACAATATAAACACTATCACAAACATTTTTTGCCGCTCTAAATCCTTAAAGGTACTGTACTTGAGAAACCTCAGTATCTTTTGTTTTGGCTGGAATGAAAGATATTAGATTTTATCGTCTTGACATTTTTTACAGACCCACTATCGTGCAGCAAGAATCTGTCAATGAGATTTGCATTATCTCTAAAAACAAAATTTAAGCAGAAACACAATATTCCCCTACAAAGTAGACCAATTTACATCGTCTTTTTGTGCTCTTTTGAACGTTTAACGAAAATTGTCGACTGCCTCTCAACACAAGCTCTTTTTCTTTTTTCTCTATGTCGTTTATTGGATTTATATCTCAAAAACCTTCTATATTTTCTATAATTTTCTCTTCATACACATAGATCTTTACACTCTTATATCCCAATTTATCTTTCAGCTCGATGGATTAAATGTGCTGTCTTCATGTCACAACCGATTACTTTATAAACACCAAGTAAATTTCTTCTTTCTCCGAGAATTTCTAATAAAGACCCAGATTTTTTTTGTATTCCTAAATTAGAATTGCTTAATCTTTTTGTGTTATAGCTATACAACCATCTCCGTGTTTTCCCAAAAACCTTCAGAAAATTTTTGATTTACTTTAGATTGCCCTTTGATTATTGGCTTTTCTCGAAGAAAAGGACGAGAGAATTAAATTATCGGAAAAATTACACTTTTTTTGCACTGTTTTCTTTGAGAGTTTCCCACCAAAAACCTGACTTTGCACCATTGAAGAAAATATTGCCTTCACATATTCCAGAATTTTCTTTGGTACTATGGGATCAAACCCCCGCCATTCCCCAATGGGAATAAACCCCGCTACTTTTGAGTTTTAAAAAAATTAAAAAAGTTTTGTTAATAGACGGATCATGTGGACTGATGAAGTTAGTCGAATGGTTGACTGTTGCATGGGTGTAACCGGCGTTTTCAGTCTCGCTAGTGTTGTAGCCTCGCCAGCAATCCGAATAGTTTTCGTCCCGGGAGAAATGAACTCTTTGATTTGATGAGGAAGAGTAGAAGGTGTTCGATCCGGTACTAAATATACCTTTTTCACGGAGATAATCGATGACATCAGTCTCGGTTGTTGGAAGAGAAAACATCTGGGCGAATAGACAGGAAATGAATGAAAAATAATAGAAAAGTTGAGAAAATCCTATCTATATTAACTTCAATGCTAATGATTTTAAATGCAAATTTGGTGGAGGTTTATTCCCATTGGGGTATGGCGGAGGGGTTTAATCCCATAGTACTTTTTGTTTTTGTCTACGCTTTAAGGATACAAGTATTGTATCAATTTCTCCACTTACTGTTTTTGCATTTAAGAACTCACGTTTGTGAGACAAACAAAAAAGAATTTGAAACAATTCAGATTTCCTATAGAAGCTTCGCCTCTGAAAAAAACTCGTTTGGCGATAAACGAAAAATGAATGGTTTTGAGGGTTTGTGTAGAATTTTCAGAAAATAGAGTGCATGCGAGTAAAATTTTTTTATAGGAGATAGTCAATCAATTGATTGTAATGGTACATCGACACCAAGCAGTTATAATGGAAATGGAATGAGCCGAAAATCATCAGAAGCTGCTTGGATAAAATTGAATGTTGGAGGACAAGTTAGTGAAAGATTTTGAAAGCAAATGTGATAAGACAGTAAAACAAAATTGTGAACGAAGAATGAAAATGAACTTAAAGCGCACTACCCTACATGATTATTTTAGATTTTCCAAACAACAAAAATGACTTTGTGCCGTGAAGAGAGTTTTCTTTCAAAACTGATCAGAGATGACGGAGGGTTGACAAGTGATAGGGTGAGTTTCTACTTATAAGACACAAAGATGATATAATAACTAACTTGTCAAATTCAAGTGTCCACTAAAATACCTAAAACGGATATCTTCTAGGACGAGAGTGGAGCGATTCTTATCGATCGAGATCCACAATATTTTGCCCCGATTCTAAACTATTTACGACATGGGAAACTTGTCATCAATCCGGGAATTTCACTGGAAGGTTCAAGAATTTTGTAAAAAAAATAATCTATCCAGTTATTTTCTAGGTGTTTTACATGAAGCTGATTTCTATAACCTGCCTGTCCTTTCACATATGGTTTTGGAGAGAATTAAAGGCAAAAAGCTTGAATTATCACAGGTACTCACTCACTCACTAATTAGAAAATAGTGTTTATATAAATAGGAAGCTTCAGGAACAAATACAATGCTTGGTTTTCAGAAAAAGACGGTTTATCGCGTACTCCAATGTCATGGAGAAGAATTGACAAATTGTATTTCGAATCTTTCAGACGGGTGGAAATTAGATCAGGTTAGAAAAAAGTGTTCCTCGAGTAAAATTATCAGAATTTATTCAATGATTAGAATGACCAGAACTTTTTCGATTGCATTTAAATTTCACTATTTTTCTAGCTCATTCCAACTTTTTACAACACTTTTATAAACCTACCAGCTGGGCTGGGCATCACCTACGTTGCTGCTTTACTAAAATTGACATTTGCCTTGAAAAGCACCATATGGAAACTTGCATATAAAAGCTCCCTTTTCCTTCATTCTTGCCAAAACTTCGGTCGATTCATTCATTTTCAGAAATTTGCACATTTGACATCAAAAACATGAATTTAAAAAATTTGACCACTACCAAGTCTTCCCCACCCCCGATGACCTCTAGTTCGATGCTTTGCCCTCAGCAAAACATAACTCGTGAAGCCTAGTCGTGGTAACAGACGTACCAACCGACAATTTTTCAAACTTATATTTTAGGAGATTGTTAGCATGTAAGTTTACATATTTTCATTCACTTTGCAGTTGGTTCCCGTTGCTTCCGCCCTCTATTCGTCGGACATCCAAAGGGAATACCTTTGTGTTGTTTCTCAAGAATGTAATCAATTGGCTGTTGATGAAAGAGAATCACAAGATAGGGCAAAACTACTTCAACAACGAGCAAGAAGTGAGCTTAGATATATATTTAAAATTTATTATATATTCAAAATCTAATTCGAAGGAATAGTGGCGTTTGTTTGGGACATTTTTGAGAACAAAGCACATTTGAGCATATGTTAGTTAATTAAAGGCTCTTTCGAAGGACGAAAGACTATTGAGAGTTTGCTATTTGAAATTGCAGTCAGATGTTGATGTCTATAAATCAAAGTACCCACTCTAATATCTAAAATTTGAACAATATAGCTAATAAAGGAAGGGTTCGAAATCTAACTCCATAGTTTCACCAAAACATTTTTAGAACTTCTTTTTTCAGATAATTAAATGAAAGATGAGATGAATCGGGTAATCTTTTCTTTACCAAATACTTCCAATGATGCTCTTCACCAAATAGACAATCGGAATCCATGGCTACCGTAATCTCCAATATTGCTCATCTAATTGTAAGGGTGTTCTTTTGCTCTCTAGATGTTCTTTGCCAACCAACCTTTTTTTTATTTAAGTTGAATTTGCGACTTTTTTATGTTTTACCCACCGCTCATTCAAAGATTATCATTATTTTCTATTTGTTTAATAATCTCCGTTAACTGCACATATTTGATTCTTTTCATGAATATTCAGACAGCAACACATTTTGGAATGGTTTAGGTAATTTCTGAATTTGCTAAATTCCAAATTTTGTCCTATCTAAAGAACAGAACATCTTCAGAACAGAACTTTTTTTAAACATTACCCTGCTGCTCAAATCTTGCCAATCACAAAACACTCTCATTTGTGTAAAACTTACAGAAATTTTCGTCTATAAAACATTTTATATTCATTGGCAAAAAGGATTCTTGCCTTGCTTGCGTGTTTTATCTGTATGAATTGTTGAAAGATTTGTGTTACTAAAAACATTTTATAAAATAAGATTTTTGGTAGTTTTCTTAATTTTCATCAATATAAAGGTTTCAACATCAATATAAAGAGTACTTACAGCAACAAATGACGAGTTTTCCGTGAACATTTTCAAAAAAGAACATAACAGTGATCAAAAGAGAATGTTCAGCCCAGTATAATTGTATCATGCCAACTGTCTTTTATTTTATTTGCCATTATTGATTAATAATTTACAATTAGCAAAGCTAGAGTTTAGTGAGTTATGAGTTGAACGCAAATTCTTTTAATTTGGTTCTCATTAAGTTTAATTTCCTATGGGATTCGTAGAAGGATTAGCCGATGAAATGAATTATTAATATTCTACGTCTAAATAGGTTTTATAATTTGCGTGCACTGTAAGTACAATAAATATCCTTTGTTCCAAAATCCCCTTTCAGAAATGGATGATTCTCGCCGAGTAAATGTTCATCTAATTGATGGTGGAGTGAGACATGAATTTAATCGAATAAGGATTGAGGTGATTGAATGAATAAACAACTGAAGACTTTTAAGAGTATGGTCACCTAAGTTTTGTACCGTAAACCGGTAGCCAAATACGCTAAGTTATAAAATTTTACAATTCATCTGTTTAGTCAACTTGTGTTGTTTGGAATCCAATTTATCATGATCTTTTTGCTTATTCACCTCGAAAAGACCATGTTGTTGTCAAGAGGAAATCACAGTCAAATATTTGTTGGAAGGTTTGTTTTAATTGAATTACGTTATTAGCGGAAAATGTTACTATTATCTTTAGATCAACTTGGAGAACGTTGCTCGATGCTTTTTCTCGAGTTCAGTCTCGTGCACGGTATATTTTTCTTTTTAATTTTGTAAATTTTCTATAGCTAAAATGTTTGACCTGGAGCCCGGATGGAAATGTTTTATGTGTGATAACAAAGCAGGGAGAATTTTTCTTGTTCAATACCGAATTCGGAAATTTGCTTTTCAGCTGGAGGTAAAAATTTTATTTGTAGAACTCATTCTGAGTAAACAAAGCTAGGACTGGCCACCTCCTTTTTAAAAACCGCTGTCCTTCGTTACTGCATTTTTGGGCTCAAAAGCTTAAATAAGCAAATTTTTTTAAAAACCTAGAAGGCCAGGTCGTAAAAGAGTTTCAGAGTGATCCCAGAAGACGACAAAATCACAACAGTGATTAACGTAAAATGGGAATCCGGACATCTCTTTGGAAAACATTTTATGGTTTGTTTTAAAAACAAAAAAAATTTTAAAAGAAAAAAGCTGTTTGAATCATATTTTATCAAAATCTTATTTAGAAAGACACCCGAAATGGATATCTTGGCCACAACTTGGATTGGATTCCATCCGTGAGAATTATTCTTTTATTTATGAGCTTTGAAATCAACATTTTTTGTTTAGAAATCAACAACAGAACGGTTGGAAGAAAGATCGAAAAGAAAGATCGAGGAATGCTATGAATTGTTGAGATCTCATAAAAAGTTTGTCAAGATAGTAATTTAACTATTTTTGAAACTAGGGCTCATAATCAAGATGTTATTATCTGTAGTAATACAATGTTTAACAGTGGTAGTAAAACCCAAGCTGAAGTCCCTACAATAAAAATCTCCAGTGCATTAAGGTGGCTTTCATGCAAGTTTCTATTTAGGTCGATCAATAACACGTTTCTTTTGATTCACCTTGATGACAATTCAATTGTTGTCCTAGCTGCTGGTATTCTTCAACTTGCTGTCATTCGACCACCACAAGATTTCTTCGGTAATCTCAAGGCATCATGAAACGAAAATGAAAATCTGAAATTTTTCAGATTCAAACGGTCTGTATTTGATAGGAATCGATGATTTTCAAATGATGAAAGGATCGGTCAAATCACCGAACGATGGATATACGGTTTGTTGTAAAGTTTCATTGCAATTTATTAAAGCAGCGTATAGTTAATATTATCATGTACATCACAAGGACTTCCACCTGCATGCGCAAAAGGAGGAAAAATAGGTTGGGTTTTATTCAATTTTTAAAGGCTCAGAATGACTCAGTAAAAGAGTGACAATTCATTCTAAGAACGATGGAGTTTTTCAGAGAAAAGGTTTTCAATCAAGAACTTAGGTAGTCAAGAAGTCATGAAAAGTTTAGCTAACACAATTGGTTATTGTCGGTCCTTGGAAATTACCCCATCCATACATTTATCTTTTCGGAACTGAGTTGTGTTCCTTTCGTAAAGGGTACATGATTCGATACAACTGACATATATGTTGCACATGATTAAAGGTCAAGCCTTAAACTGCATAATAAGAGCAATGCAAGTAGTCCCTGATAGTATGAAAAGCTGGATTTAGGCTATTCTCTGAATGAGACAGTAGAAAAGGCGAGTGAAACCCGAACAATGACGGTCACTCATCTTTTGGGAATAAATTTGGACTTTGGATCGATTCCCGATGAGAAACTTTGTAAACTCACTGAAAGGTTGGTTATGCAATAGTCTATATTGCATTGAGTGTATCAAAACAAAACATTGAAAGATTCACAAAACTCCGTTTAGCTTTGCTCGTCTTTATGTTTTTTATTTCGCAATCTCTGAAATCTACCAATGTTTTCAGGGTGGATGGGATCATGAATTGGAGGTGAAATTATTGGGTTTTAAAACAGAAAGTTTAAGACTTTGTTTGGTACTAGTCAGTCATAACTCCACAAGACTTTGATCCATGCATCAAGTCGGATATAGCCCCACAAATTAGTTCATTTTGTGAGGATATAATCGACTTAATGCACAGGTCTTTTTTGGGGGATATAACTGATAAGTATCCTTTCTTTCACTAATTAATAATTTTTGCCGCAAAACACCTATTTATTAAGAAAATATCCAATAAATTCAACGAAGGCGAAGCTGGATCAATTCATTTCGGTTTCGAGTTACTCTATTCAATTTATGCTGGACCACAGTTTGAGGTTGGTTTATCAGGCTGGTGAGGAAGTCTTTTTCTCCTTTTTGCATCGCAATTTCTTAAAAACCTATTATTTACGAATAGTATTGACTATTTCCAAGTATGATATCTTCCTATTTATTGGGCAGGACGTGTAATCTTTTCTTACAAACGGAAGCTGACTGAACCTCGTTGAAGTAGGCGAGGAAATTTGTTAGTTCTTGACCATTGGCCAAGCCCTCGCTCGCCAAACCAAAAGCTACCTTCTTGAAAAAAGAAAATAACTTGAGGCAATGTCTAGAGAATATAATGGTTTGGGGGAAATTATCCAGCTTAAAGCCTACAGATTTTTCGGACCATTTTTGCAAGAGGGTCGGTTGTGTGCCTATTAGAGAAAATGACTTCCGCCGTAATTGGCCTCTTTTCTCCGACTTCAGAAACGATCTAATTTATCTAATTAACATATAAAAAAGTATTAATATTTAGCTCTTCAATAAACATCACATAGTGATTAGGCTCTTCGTTAGACTATCAAACTTTTCAATCAAAACTTCTAAGTCAATTTTTGGGTTGGCGTGAGTTTGCGGTTTTTTGTTTTAATCTGTCTAAAGCTAATGCTTTTAAAAATTATTCTTAAATAGACATTTTTTCTATGTTATACTTTTGTTGAATAAGGGTCGTTAGTGATGATACTGAAAAAGAATAGCGGTCGCCGCAAAATTGCACTGTCGTTTCAACCCTACGGTATGCCTACGAGCAATTCAACCCCCATTTTGTAAATAAATCTAATTAATAGAAAATGTATTTTAATTTTAATATACACTCACTAAGGCTATCCTCTAATTTGCGGGGTCTTTATTTCTTATCTTTTCTATAAGTTCTACTGTCGATCTATCGCAGCCACTCGGATAATTTGACCTCGCTTAATCTTGCTAGGAAAGTCACTCTTCTAAATGCAATGAAGCTAGCTGTGAATGGCGTCCGAAAAAAAAGTGGTCATCGGTTTGAGTCTGAAAAAATTTTCTCGTTGATTTCTCAAGGCTCATCATGTCAAAAATGGTTTTGCCTCAGGCGTCACGCAACAAGATAAAGCTGATTTTTTTGATGATTTTGTGAATGGGGGGTCATACATCGGCCGGGAAGCTCAAAATCCACGTATAGAGGAAAAACACACTTTTGAATTCCTCTATTTCACCAAAAATCTTTCTACTTTTTGTTTCTCTAAATTCAATGTGGCCGTTGCATGACCCCTATTCACAAAAACATCAAAAAAAAACAGCTACATCTTGTTGTGTGATGCCTGAGGCAAAACCATTTTTGACATGATGAGCCTTGAGAAATCAACGAGAAAATTTTTCAGGCTCAAACCGATGACCACTTTTTTTTGTGATGACCACAACTGACAGCTCTTCTGCGATTTCCCGGAAAGAAAGCCTGTTGTTGGTTTGAAAAATTTGGAGCAACTTGGCATTATCCAGCTACTGGGTGATTCTCCCTTTGTCTTCGAAGATTTATCCCCAGAGCTGAGCTTTGGAATTGAGCAAAACAGTTTGCACATGTCACATGCAAAGCTAATCCTTCCCCATAAACAATCATTAGCTGAACACTGGAAGCCATTGTGTCCTTGTAGGAATTCGTACAACATAACGTGTCGTAGATGTCCAGGTCTATCAATACAGGTGTGTCAATGGCTAGTGCCAGGAAAAGGAATGGAAAAAAAATTTACAGTTTTGTCACTATACGGTGATACCCGCCCCCAAGCATATCAATACGGCTATACCCTCAAAATTAACAGTTTAATTCATAAACACAATCAATTGAAGGCCTGTGGGGAGCGGCGAAAATAGAGATAAAAAGCCCGCGAAACTTTATTATTTTGAAGAAAAAAATTATTTGGACAGCTACCAAGCGAAGTTTATCGTTGATTCAGAAGTTGAACAAAACGATCCATCGCATTGCTTCCACTTATCCTCCAATGATTACCCATTGATCGTGTGTATGCAAGCTTTTAAAAATGTACATTTCGGGGATATAACCGAATTATGCACATGGGAATAGTTGGTTGGGGTGGGATGGATCTATAACCGTATAGTACCGATAAAACTTTAAAAAATATCTTGCTTTTAACATTATTATATAGACCCAACAATTTTTCGAGCGAACATGGGGTGGTTCGGTGGCAAACGAATTTGTGGATTTCTACACTAAAAAGATACCGTAGGTTTTAGAAAATAAAGAATTCAAATTTCAGATCTTAAAATCACTTTCGCATAATCTTTGCTATCTTTTAGAAAAATAATTGCCTGGATACCGGGTGCTTTCGTTCCATATTCGGAATCATTACAATGCGAATCAACGACATTTATCGATTTGATGGAATTGATTCTATCACCTCCTCCTGAAGAAATTACGGGAGATTATGGCAGGTAGTAATTAATTAGTTTACAGGGTTAACTAATAAACAAAGTATGTAGAGTTTAATTTGGTGGCTTGATTTTTTTCGTCATTTTTTACTCTTTACAAAAAATACTATTTAGACAGATGATCGAACTTGCCGAATCAATTGAAGATTCAGACGATGAAAATAGCTTAGACTTTGAAGATGGAGATGAAGAGAAAGAAGAAAACGAAGAAGAAGAAAAAGAGAAAAACGATACCAAAAAAGAAGATGATGATGACGATAAAAGGACAGAAAAAGATGAAACGGAAGAAGAAATTGGACCAGAATGGGCAAAAATGTTTAGAAGAGCTACTGAGACATTGATCTATTCGGTGAAAAATCTTAATGATGCTGTTGTGGAGAATTGGTAAGAATCGCTGTTGTCAACCAAAGTAATTTCAATTTTAGCGATGACCTGGAGAAGTGCATCGGAGCAATTACACGGCTGGCTTTGTGAGTTTTGAAGGACCGTTGAAAATGAGGAATAGGATTATTCTCTATCTTCTTGAAGTTGCTTGGAATAATTGAAAGCATGTGGATGCAAAACGGCATCAAAAACAAAAAACATATTTCAGTCGTGATGTGAATAGTTTCTTGTCATTTGGTTCATCGACTGAAGCTGAAATTCCAACAAAAATGGAGAAAATTCAAAAATTATCTCTATTCTGTATTCGAGGTTTCATGGGATATGATCTTCTTGAAGCTGCTGATGTATGTAAATTCAAGAAATATTTCCAGATTTAATTTCCTTTTTTCAGTCAGTCCTCCGTTGTTTCTTTCCGATCGATAAGTTCGATGAATATCGTCTCAATATTAATCCGGAAAATGAAAAAGAATTGAAGGATAGTGCACATTGGATAATTGATAAGAAGGGGGTATTAACACTGACCTATCCTCCACTTATTCCACCAAGAGAAGTTATCAATTTGAATAAGGTTTGTACTCATTCAGTCTCCCAAAGTTATGATAAAAATAAAGACAAAGAAGAGGATTTATACCTATAGGGATGAAAAGATGTGTGGGTAGCAATGAGCTTAAGGCTTACTATTAGCTAACAATAATTTTTCGAGTATCCCACAACTTACAGGTACACTCATTCATTTCGGAAATGCAAGTCGATCCAACGGTTGTTTATGGAAATCGAGAAATTCCAACAGTGAAGAAATCGTTCACAGAAACCACTGAATCGATCAAATATCTACAATCTGGATTGTTCATTGAAAAATTCCCACAAAACCATCTAGTCAGTTATTGGCAACTTTTTTTTCTATTTTGAGCGTTTAAACAGCTATTTAAAATTTTAGGAATGGGTTCACGAAGTGCATTCCGCTGAGGATTTCTTTGGCTGGGAGCGTTTCATTTTAAAGAAAGAAATTCTTCCCAACGATCGGTTAGTCGAAAATTACTCGATTGAAAGTTCAGGTTTTGTAAACTGAATTGCAAAAAATCTTTTTCAGGGATGGCTTATTAATTTGTGGTATTCAAAAAGATCGAGGCGTTTTTATTTCTCGAAAATTGTGGAGAAATTCAAAAGGGAATCGATTTACCCAATATTGCGATTGCATTCGGAGAAGAAGTGGTTTGTTTTTATTTATGGAGAACAACTAAAATTGAGAAAGAAAGTTTTTGCTGATTACGTCCAAATCATTTGCAGGACATTAATTCATTCGAGACTGATTCATTCACCGAAATCTCCACGATGAAAATTTTTAAAATCGACCAGATAACTCCAACTAACTTAGGTAAGTTGAATATTGATTAAACAAAACAAAATAAAATCATCAAAGGCTGTAAATTTTTTACAGGAATAGCTTTGGTTGCTTTGATGGGTCGAGATGAAGCGAATGCAGAAAGAAAACTTTGTTTACTTGATACACTAACAGCTGATCTTCTTGTGGGAATGGTAACTTTATAAGACTAGTACACTTTTAAGACTAACTTATCATTTTGATGCCTTGCAATCAATTTTCAAACGTTTTTCAGTCTGATCGTCTCGAAATGGCTGATGACCAAATGATTGCTTGTGAGAAATCTTGTGGAAATTGTATTATCATTTGTGATTCGGGACATCGTTTTCTGTTCACAGATTTTCTTTCAATGGCATCAAGTTATCTGATGGATCAGCAAAAAGAAAATAGTTCTTAATACTCATATTATTAAATTTATTTTTAGAAAATATTTTATGCTAAACTTATTTGTTTCTGTCATACACGTTCTCATCTTTTAATACAGGTAGCTTTTAAATGTATTTACGTTATCATTTCTTTTTCAAAAACTTTTTGATCTCTGTATACTACGTATAGAAATGTATGGCTTTATAAAAAGTCGATAGGCTGGTTAAAGTTCTACGTGAGTGGGTAATCAGGAAATTGAGATAAAGTTTTGCATTTACTCAAGAAAATTATGTTTTTGTTTTTCTTGAACTTTTGCTGTGCTATTGCAATCAGACACAATGCGTACAAAGTGATGAAGAATAAGCCAACGCCCAGATATATTGGACCTAGAGAATCACATTCACAATAAACATTTTGGTACTTATCGATTTCATCTCCACAAACAACCAATTTTCATTTGGAATCGGTGATTTGCATTTGTTGATTGTGGAGATAAGAACGTACTGGCGTACTTGTTGATCTTATCCCCACAAAATTGTGGATGTATATTGTAACAAATATGGGTCCTTGCTCACTCTAATGCAAATTAACCTTCAACAATGCCAGTTGAATGAAAAGCTTTGCGGGGGATAAGATCGACAAATACGCCAATACTTTCTTGTCGATCTCATCCCCACAATCAATAAATGCAAATTGAATGAAGGGGTAAGATGGACAAGTACCAATATTTCTAAACTCTCGTCTTTTCAACAAAAATTATTGACGACAATCCCCGTTAGACAGACTTGCCTTGAATGTCACTCTTTGGATGTGGATTGTTCCCTGGCACACTCGGCATCCAAACGGAGAACGTCGTCCTCTTTATAAAGAGCATAAATCTAAAAAATTGATGAAACTTTTAAACAAAGCAATTTGCAAAGTTTGGAACACTCTATATTTGCTAGCTCCAAACCACGGTATGTCGTTAAGAAAGCATCAAGTACATCAAAAGTACCTCAGCTGTGCAAAAAAATTATTTGCGTTTCTGAGAATTTTCCCATTCCTACATCGATTAACCATTTAGCCATAATACGAGCAGGAAAAATCTTTGAATGTGATCAAACTATCACTCGTGGGCTCATTAGTGACCTCAGGGGAATTGTATGGAAAGAATAGAAAGATTACCCGAGTAAAGAATGCGAAAAAGAGAAATGATAGTTTTGACTCATTCTTTGACAAGATTTCTTTCTGAAGTGAAATTATTACAAAGATGAATGCAACTGAATGTCCATCAATATCGATGTTCTCCGGATACCTTCCCCTGAAATTCATGTTCATCGGACAGATCTCCTTCGCTTCAATGGCCATCATCGCTGTTGTTGCCACATCCAGACGAATGTTTTCCTCTGTTTTACTCGATTCGGCTTTCAAGGAGCATATCATTTGCTGCTATTTGATACATTTACAGCAAGCTGTCGCTATGATTTACATAATGGTGGGTGATGGGGTTTAATTTGCTCTTTTCTTTCTGTTAAATGTCGGGCTCTCCAACTTAAAATGTCGCTATTTATGCAAGTGCAACCATGTGTTTTAAATAATAAAAGTATAGCTGTTTAAAATGTTTTGATTGAATTTAAATTTTTAGGATATCAAGATCTCTGTTAGAAAAGGCTTCCGAGGATTCAAGTCATTCAAATTTCAGGGAATGTTCCTCGTTCTCCATTTGACCCAACCGCCTTGTATGGCCACGATTCCATACAAATTGTGCTATTACTCTCGACTCTCGTACACGTTTTCGGTGTTCACTCTGCCAACGTTGAACATGTCATTGGTCGCTTTTCGAATACTCACCTTCTTTGGTGGGGCGAGAGTGCAAGGAAGAGAGACGACCATCCAGCGGGCGATCACCACAATGGCGGTACGTTTACTGAAAAAACGAGTTTGCTTTATAAATAGTTTCCCAGCTCAGTCAGTAGCTCTAAAAAAGCCTATTGTGATATATATATATGTATAAAAGATACATGTAGAAAGCCATAATTGTGTCTCAAAGTTGCAAAGTTCATTTCTAGTTGTCGCTTTCCTGTTTGGAATTCTATTGGAAAATCATCGTCGGCATCGTCGTGCCCGATGCTAAAGTCGCCTTTTGTCGAGGTGCAACAAACAATTCGGATACGGAGACAAAGATGACATGCGTTATGGAAGTGTTGACAATTGGGGCCTCTCTATGGTTAATGTATGCATACAAAAAGGAGAATCGGTTTGTCGAGAGAGAAAGCCCCAACAGTGAATTGCCCCAGCAATTAGCATTGGAAAATTAACAAGAAAATGTCCTTTCTATTATTCTTTCTCATATTTAGTCTCATTAAGCAAATTTTTCTATGCTAATTGGCTAGGGAAAGGATGGTGTGACGGGAGGGATAACAAAGTATTGCCCAAATTTGCAGAGCGAAGAGATCATTCGATGTCTCGGTGAATCTTACACGCCGACAGTTGATCTCAACCATGCGCCTCTTTCTACCATACAGGTACACAATTATGGCTACTCTTTTTTATCGTTTATTTCTTTGTGCCATATGGGAGGGCTGTGGCTTCACCAAGCAGCATTTTTTGAGCACATGGAAATTATTAAAGATTCACAATTTTTGAAACATTTACAACTCGCTAACCCATTTCTCCCTCCAAGCAATCTCCGTGCTTATAAATAAACGTCAAAAGTACAAAAAACTAAAACTTTTTGAAATGAAACCTTTTTGAGAAGAGATATCTAAACTTTAATGAGCAAGAAATTTTTTGGAGTAGTCTTGAGGGGTTTATTATTAGCTGAGCTTCCACTTTTTGGTCTAAAACCACATTTGGGGCTAGTCATTCATTGGATCAAATTTTGAGTTAAAAATAAAACTTCAGCCTTTTCCACGCTTTCATCTATCTTCTCTACACAGTCGTCTTTTTTGGATCGCGTTATTTGAATTTGCAAGATCCGCTTCAATCGGCTGTGGGTGGATTCGTTTTTGTAAGTCCTCGACAAACGTTCTAGGGTGCATCGGCGTTAACCAACTTTTCATTTTTCCAAGAAGCTCTTTAAGAAGCATTAGCTGTGGTAAAAAGGTATTATGTAGAATAAGAGCTTTTGTATAATAACGAATCAGAAAATAATCTTTGCTATTATGGTCCTAAAAATTGAAGAAGCACCATCAATCGTAGCACAAACTCGGCCTGAGATTTCATAAATGATTTCTTTTAGTGTCCAATGTATTTCACCGCTTTTTCTCCGTGGATCGTCTACTCAATTATTGTGAAAAATGAAGCAAAACGAATTGAACAAACGAAGGATTTATTGAATTTGGAAGAAAAAGCCAGGGATCTTTATTTTGCTCATTATCGCGCACAATGGTGATACATTTGAGATAAATAGTCTTTTGAAAAAACTCTTCTCTTTACTCTTTACTCAAATATCACAACTTTTTGTGTATCGAACTTTTGGGACATTTTGCTATTGGCTGGCTTTATACAACTATTAATTACGAATTCGAGAAAAGAATGGGTAATCAGAAGGAAAAGAACTTGAATCTCTCGTGTACATTTTATCCATTGTTACATGTGACAAAGTGACGCACAATTCAAGCTGTAATTTTTTTACATTACATTTTTACGGATTTCTTGACATCTGGGATCTCATCAAGTGTTGGAATCAATTCCTAAAAAGTAAAATAAAATTCTTTTAAAACCCAATCAACTCTCCTTAACTTCTGTATCAAATTTGCACAAAGGAGGCATGTAATTCTCAGCAGATGACTCAAATTTGGACTTCATCTTTCTAAACAACAAATGTTTTATGTTTCAAAATGTTAAAGTTTACGTGAATGACTAGTGTTTCTCGTGTAAATTGGTCAAAGTTGACACATCCTTAAGAGTTTCTTCTTTCGAAAGTAACTTCTGAAGAAATATTGTTTTCAAATGGTTTTATTTGATAAAAAATACCGTTTCAAATATGTCAATGCCCTCGAGAAGTCCCTTGTGCAGTTCAGGGATCAAATCTTATGTTTTAATGATTTTTCTTGACTCTCGTTGAAATCCCATCAACATTTGATCAGTCTAAAATAAATTGCATTAATAAGGCAAGAATTTCAATTAAACTAACAACAAATGAAAATGCTTTTTCATCGCTTTTTCACAACATAGCTTTTTTTCCAATAACGGAATGGCCTTATGTGAATGATGCTTTGTGTAAGCACAAGCGCCACGAATCCAAAAATTAAAAATGAATCTTCAATATTAACAATCACTCACTTCAAAAATGCATTCACCCTAGTAAAACATCCAAAAATATCTTGATAGAAATCAATTTAGGAAGTCACATTTTTGTGACATTCATTACAGCTACGATCAGCCTCGGCATTCTTTAAAGCATTCATTAAAACATTCTATGAAGCTTTCATTTGACGAGTATCCCCCGTTTCCATCTGTTGAGTCATTTCCGGTAGTTCCTTAAAAAAAAAAAGATCAATAAATACGAAACAAGGCTAATAACCATAACCTTTGGTTTTTCATTTCTGTCTGATTGAATATTTTGAGATTATAGTTGAAATCATAAGATATTCAGGGAACAGATACAGTACCAATTTTCTTGATTAAATATTCAGCTATTTATAAAAAAACATGCATTTCCAGGCTACCGAAATTCTGAAAGTTGAATGCTTCTTAGTCTTACTTGATCTTTGATTTCCTATTTCTTCTTTTCTTTGCTTGCCTAACAGCCGTTATCCCTCTCCCTTTTTACTTTTTACTAAATTTTCTCTTTGCCGGCAAAACAAACCCCCTTCACAAAAGTTACTGATAACTAAAAAGTAAATATCTTTTAACTTGATCATACTAAAAATGTGATTAGCCGGGGTTTTTTAGAAGAAAAACTTTGTTATAGTTGTGATATCTGGTCTCTTGCAAACTTTGATGAGCACTACCGTGACTAATATAAGTTTTCGCAAACACTCAATGTTGGATCATTTTGAATCAAAGCAATGGCTCCTTGTTTCTGCTCCTTTCTCTGTATTCTATGCATCGAATAGTATGGCTTTATAAAAAGTTGATAGGCTGGTTAAAGTCCTACGTGAGTGTGTAATCAGGAAATTGCGATGAAGTTTTGCATTTACTCGGAAAATTACGTTATAAATACACAAAAGCAGATAAAGGCAACGATTGGAAAATGGCCTAAAATGAATACTGGTCTAAGGAAAGATGAAGAAATGTTATTCATATGTGAAAAATATAAATTGAACAGATTAGTGCGTTAATTGAAAGTAGATAATGTAAAGTGTGATGATGGGTGTACAGTATAAAGAAGCATAAAAATCTCACAAATTGAATCTAAATTGCACTCTACGACTAGACCTAGAAGCTTTTGAAGGGGTTGATTGTGAAGAATTCAAAGTAGAAGAAGCAGGGATAAAACGAGAAGGAGAACGATGAGTTGATGTCCCTAACAAATAACGATTCATTAATTGGCGCATCTCATCATCGCGTGGTGGAACACGACTCACATGAGGAGAATGACGAAACGAGGCACCATAGCTAAAAGATTTACATTTGAATTGCTTCACAAAAAGGGTCAACTTTTGAAAACTATCTTAATCTTGCTTCTAGTTTTTATTGTAAATGCAGTAGACAGCTTCGTACCAAATTCCGGGTTGGGAGTCGCAATTTGGGATGGCCTTGGCCAGATCATATTTTATATGCTTGTAATTAGATTTGCTTTGTTTTAGACACACTCAACTAATCCTAATTAAAATCTTGTTTTATTTAACTTACCGGGGACTATGCGTGTAGATTGAAGAAGTAGAGGGCATATAACGAGCTGATCTTTCCACTCCTGTTGTTGGGGGAGTATAAGGAGGGTAATAAGAAGAAAATGGAGGATGAGCAAGCAAAGAGAAATTTTGTGAAGCATACGAATTTCTACTGTATAAACCACCATACATCACGTTGTCGAGACGCCATCTAAAAAGATGAAAGCTATGTATTGATGGGGAGATCTTTGGAAAAAAATATGTATATGGTAAATTGAGTGGAAAAGGTGTTTCAGTTATGCAATGCATTATTCTATAAACTAATTTATCGCGACTTTTATTTTTCTTCTTTTGAAGCATAAACTAATTATTACAAATTTAACCTTTCGATAGTTTCGCGTCGACTAGTAACCGGCGTACCACGAGACCGGGACACGATAGTTCGCTCTAAGGACGGGCGAAGGGGTCGGCGCTCGACCCGCTCCTCCGTAGCTCCTCTGAAATAAACAATAATTTGAATTAAAACATGGAAATCTTTATGAGAAAAAATACACTTTGTTCTGCATAAATTGTTGTCGATTAACAAAAATCATAACAAAATATTTCGGACAAAACACCGATGTCTTCCATATACAACAAATGACAAATTATAAGGGCAACATTCGATTTTCTTTTAATTAACGATGTCTGATGTATTTCAAATAGATAATATTCTTTTCTACCAAAAAAACTTTAACTGTATTATTTTATCTTTTGTTTGCATTGAACAAAGCATATTGTTTTCTTACAACACATACATATGTAACTAGAAGAGGACAGAAATCATTCAATCGCACAAATGTTTTGCGTTTATTTTTACTGGACATGTTAGTGGGACGAAACAAACAGTGCATGTGCTTTTAATTGTATTTTGAAGAACCGTTTCATTGCAAACGATAAATTTATAAAAACTTTTTGTTTAAGTACATCGAATCTGTCGCCATTGACGCTAAAATCTCTCGAGTCACTACAAAATAAATTCCATAGCAGAAGCATGTTGTAGAAATTACTAGGAAAAAGAAAGCGGAAAAGACTAATTGACAGCAGTGCAAAGATTTGCTAAGTTTGTGAAATTGAAAATGTTTTGAAAGCAGAAATAATTTCAATCAACTCCAGGATGATTCGAATATAAAGCTTGATCAGATTTTTAAAAAATTCAAAGCCAAATAGGCCTAATGAAAGGTTAATCCTGGAATTAATCTCATAGACGTTATAAAGAAATAGAAATTTGTAAGAATTTTAACGGGTTTGAGGGATTTCTAGTTGAAATAATCAATAGCATGGATACATATGCGAGAAAACAGATGAACGAGGCATCTGTGTATATGATCCAGTCCTCAAAAGAGACATCTGACGACAAGCTTGATCCAATTTTGAGCTCAAGTCCTGATACTGCGAACGCAACTAGAACCCATAAATTTTAAAAGGAATTTTAAAGATTTGCTACTTTGTTTTAACTATTGCTATTATTTAAATACCTGAAAGCTCTTAACTCGTGAGCTTCTATTTTTGTCTATCTTTCAACAATCTTTTCTCATCAAATTATTCTTCACCTCATTCCAAAAGAAACCAAAATAAAACAACGGCAATCTAAACTACCGTGAAAATGGAAATGATAAATGTTAATGGCAATATCTATTCAGGTATTAGTTGAATACTTTCTATTTGTATTTGTTTATATCTAGTATCTATCAAAGCACGCTTTAGCTTTTTCCATTCCTTTTCTCACCCGATCTTTATTAATTCTTTCCCGTGAAAGGCTCCTCTCCAAGTGGCCGATACGGTTCTAAATTTGCATGGAAAAGTCGTGAAAAAGAGAGGTGGGCGTAAACAAAATTTGGTAAAATTGTGATAAACAACGAATATTTAATATAAAGTGAAAATCCAGTTCTGTTTTTAAAGTGCTGATTTTTTTGATCTGCATTTAAAAACCTGCGCTTCACTATTGATTTTTTAGCAAAAAGCGATTTACGTATCTTGTGATTTTCGTGATAAATCTGTGAGCAACAAGCATGGCCGACTTGGACATAGACAAAACACAATATTTACAATGACAAAACAGTGCTCTCTACCAACCTCGTACAAGCTACGAACTCCGATTGGTGTACTGTCGTAACGAGAATGCCGATGAACAGCGTCCGAATCAAGATAGAGAGGAGTTGAAGTGTACGCCTAAATATTAAATGAAAAATGGAATAGAATGAAAAGTGTCCAATGAGTCGTAAAATTGGGAAAATGATGAGTTTGCTGCGAAATGAGAAGTTTGTTGAGGAAGGGGCCCTTGACTCTAACTGACTTGAAGTTTTCGCAGATAGCGACTCATCGATATTTTTGCGATGGCGATCTCCAAAGATTCGTGCATTCACAATGTAGAAAGAAGAAAAATCAGGGAAAATATAGGTGAGAAAAAGATGAGTAAAAATTCTCAGAGATAAGTGTCCTCAAGTAAAGAGAAGCTTATGAGTGAAGAAAGTTTAAGAGAAAATTTGCAGAAAGAAAAAGGACGCAAGATTGTTTACTGTTGAAATTTGACAGTTCAGAAAGAGGATTTCAAAGAAATCCGAATCGATTTTTAGCAGAATTGATAAGAAATAAAGTTTCAGTTTTTGCTTTCCACTGAGAAATAGATAGTTAGTGTTTTGAGCAAATTGGCAAAATTACGTGAAGCTTTTAAAACTGTCAGCCAGGGGTATTTGCCTCTTGTGAGCAAATGAGTGAGTTTGATGATTTTTCTGATTAAGATTTATCCTTTGAATTTTTTATTTTTTGCTGGTCAGTCCTTTTTGAAGAGATTTCAGTGGGTGGATGTGATCGAAATCACGGCAAAAACCGCCAAATCTCAAGAGGTTGAGCAAACAAAAGAATAGGATTTGAGATGGATTGAGATCGACTTACAGCAAAAAATATTAAGCTGAAAGATTCTAAGAGATTCAAAAAGAAGTTGGAATTTGTGGATTGTTTTCGTAAATGACTTACAGAATATCCAATCGGTCGAGAGACAGAGCTTGAGCGAACTCGTTCATAAGTGGCTGGTTGATAACTCTCATATGGAGTTTCCATCTAAAATGGGTTGTATTTTTTGCCTCGTATTAGAACTAACATTTGGGTTATATTCTTAGAACGTGTGCTGTGTTTGTTATATATCTAAAAAATACTTTCGAAAGGAAACTGACATGGGAAACGAAACTGTCAACTCGCGAAAGTCGTCCACCACCTAGGTACAAATCCACATTGCCGCGAGAGCTAAATTTTGTCTATTCAACGTGCTTATTTTTAATACAAATATCCCTTCCTTGCTTCTATTGCTTTTATAAAACTGCTTAATAAATTTTCTAGTACCTGGAACGTGAGAGAGCATTGGCTGAATCGGCGACCATTGAATTGGTTCGTTGAATCTCATAATTCTTTTGTCCGGCATAATCGATGAACGAAGCAAAAGAAGTTGATCGTCCAGGTGCACGAATAACAGCTGATGGTGGTGGTTGAGAATATTCACGAGAATGCATTGGAGCAGGTGATGGCAGAGTGGTTGAGTTGAACCTGAAATTGAAAAAGTTGAAGATTACTTGGAATTGCTAATTACTTAGTTAAGTGACTTATTCTGACACATGCGATTTTATAAAATAAATTTTTAATTAAAAAATTTCGTGGAGCAAAAAGTACAAGTTTATCCAAATGTTATTAAACGCAAGAGCTAGTCCTAGGACTAAATTTCAATGGACTATGGTAAACGTACGTGATAAACAGACTTTTGGATTTCGCCAAAGGAATAAAAGATCAAGAAAAGTGATGAGACGTTCAAAATGAACGAAAATCTTTTATGGCTTTTGATTCAAAACTTACATAGATCGATAATAGTTTGATGATGATCGTTGGACTCGTCGAGAGTTGCGTCGTTCACGGGTACGAGAACGGGAACGGGAAACAAGACGAGAAGTCGAATAGAGAGCGTTCGAGAAAGGACCTTAAATGAAAAAGAAATTGAAATGAAACTGGCTTTTAAGGAAGATGCCTGGTCTTACTATTGGCAACAAATCCCGAAAATTGTTATATTAAAAATAACAAAGTCGATAATCTATTTGAGGTAAATCAAAATAAATATTCGCCTGCAAATCTTTGAGTCTTTCAGAAAGCTCACATTTCTCCCTATTTTTGTAACTAAATGTGTTACTTACCGGTGCTCACATAGTCATCAAAAGTCTTTGTGTAGGAGTTGGATGATGGAGTATATGATGATGTATATCCACTGCTGTATTTAGCTGAGCTATCACCGGCGTAATTCGAGATTGACTAAAAGTTTACCATTGGCAAATACACAGAGCTAGACTCAATATAATGAATAATTTCTTCAAAAAACTCCCACCTGATATTTCTTTCCACTATCAGCTGGAGTCCATGAAGAGAACGATTCAGAAACAGGGTCACGTGGTGGGGGAATTTTGCGATGAGAATCCTAGAGATCTTTTGAAAAATCAATAAAAGCTGAATAATATTTCTTATGGTCAATTAATCAAGCATAAACAACGAACTTTATCATAATCATCATATGATTGAGCAACAGGTGCTCGGGGCTCTCGTCGTGGTGGTGGAGATGGAGATGCACGACGAGCAGCTCGAGTTGGTGGAGTTGCTTCCTGTAAAGACAAAATACTAATTCTGAGAAAATTTCAGCTAGAGACAAAGCAAAAATTTTTACTTACTCTCTCAGGCACAGGGCTTGGAGCCTTGGCTTCCTCAGGGGCAGTCTAAAATTTTGTTACTCAAATTATCCATTTTATAAAATATTAAAACATGCACGATTTTTAGTCTACATTAATTTCAACTAGGTTAGATCGATCTATTCTGTTTCATTCTCACTTCTGCAACTTGCGCCGACTCGGGAGCAGGAACCTCCTAAGGCACTCGATTAAAATATCTACATATTACCATATATTTGCAAGCAGGAAGCAATTTGATAATGACGCTAGGAAAACAGTTTGGAAAGTCAAAAAATTACAAATTTGGATGGAAATTTAAAGTGCACGCTAGAGGAAGGGCAATTAGGCTTTTAGCTTTTACTATAGGTAAGAGCTACAAACATAAATGTAAGCAATCTCACTTCAACAACTTCTTGTGGTTCCTCTTGTGGGGAAGCCTGGAAAAGTTTCAAAATAGTATAGTAACTTTACTTGAAAGTTAACACTTTTTGTTGAGATCAAGGTATGCTATTTTACTTACATCGACAAATTCCTCAGTTGGTGGCTCCTCTGCTGGAGCTTCTTCAGCAGGTGGGGCTTCTTCAGCAACCGGCTCTGGTTCAGCCTCTACTTCTGGTTCGGCAATCTTGGCCTTCTTCTTCTTCTTTTTTGGCGATTTGAGGGGGCTTGTTGGTTCTTCAGCCGCGGCCTAAGCGAAAAATAAATCAAATCTCTGCAATAAACCACAGCAATGAGGCATCGATCTGGCTGCTGAATTCAGAAAAAAACTTTCAACTTTCAACAACCTGAGCACCTTATTCAACTTCCAACTTTTCAATAAAACCCACATCATCAACTGGTGGCGGTTCTTCAAAGTTAAATTCTTGAGTATCAGCTTGTGGCTCTTCAGCAGGGACTTCTTCTGCTGGTGGCTCTTCGGCAACGGGTTCCTCGGCTAAAAGTAAATTAGAAAAATTATTGATGTAAATAATCTTGTTTACTGTTTGCTAATTGATATCTTTTATACAAACCAGGTGCTTCATCCGCAGGTGGTTCTTCTTCAGCTGGTGGAGCTTCCTCTTCGACGACAACCTCCTCCATCACAGCCTCAGGCTCGGCTTCTGGTTCCGCAGCTGGCTCCTCTTCAGCTGGCGGCTCCTCAGCTGGAAATTTAAATCGTTAAATTTAAAATCAAAGTTAATTTACTTCTTTTCCTTTTAATAATTGATGTTACCTGGTTGTTCTTCTTCAGTTGGTGGTTCCTCAACAGGTGCTTCTTCTTCAACTGGCGCTTCTTCTGCCGGAGGCTCTTCGACGGGGGTTTCTTCAACAGGCACTTCTTCGACCTAATTTAAAAAATCATTGTTGTTTATTGTGAAGAAGAGATCGCTGTGAAAAAAACAATTTTTTGTAATTTTTATAGCAATTGATGTACTGCGCTCATAAGTTTTGAACATACCGTTTCTTCAGCTGGTGGCTCCTCTTCAACGGGTGCTTCCTCTGCTGGTGGCTCTTCTTCTGCTACGGGCTCCTCAGCTAAAATAACATTATTTTCAATGAATGGTTTAATCTAACTATCTACTTCAACTAAATACCCTAACTATTTCATGCTATGCACCTGGAATTTCTTCAGCGGGCGGTTCTTCGGCTATAATTTAAGTTTTGTTTTTGCAACTATTAACTAATGCATCTAGTTAGTAACTACCATTTAGCATACAATTCTAAGGCATTCATTTATCACTAATCATTCTCATACCCGGGGCTTCTTCAGCGATGGGTTCTTCGGCTAAAGTTAAGCATTCAATGGAAGTTATCTATACAGGGTGTCTCATGAAAAAACGTTTTCAAATCGAATTTCCTAAAAAGTTCTAATGGCTGCCACAGCTTGGGTGTCAAAAGCTCAAAGTCAAAAAAAGTTGTACTCAGGAATTTTTCACGTTTTTTCTCTTTTTTATGATATCTTGGTACCCTGTACATGAGATTATGGGTGCCACCATGGCTCCCACCACCATATGGATCACTACCATGAGATTTTTGCCATAAAATTAAAACTTTATACTGGCATCGTGATGCCATATTAGAGTTACTATATAAACTAAGTTTTTTAGCCAAACACCTTATTCATCTACACTATATGATAACTTTTTAGGAAATTCGATTTGAAAACGTTTTTTTCATGAGACACCCTGTATTGTTTGTAAGTGCTCAAACGTCTAGACATTGTCCATTCTAAATAGAAAGCAAAAAATAAATTTTAGTTACATTAAAAGTATACGAGCTCACAATTATTAGAGATAGTTTTTTACCAGGTGCTTCTTCCGCCGGTGGCTCTTGCGCTGAACTTGCGTCGTTAAAAAAGCTTACGAATGAAAATTTTTAACACTGTGTACTCCGAGCTTGTATTTAGCTAAATTAATTTTTTGAGCATTTATTACCTGGTGGTTCTTCCTCAGCAGGTGGTTCTTCCTCTGCTGGGGGTTCTTCCTCTGCTGGGGGTTCTTCCTCTGCTGGGGGTTCTTCCTCTGCTGGGGGTTCTTCCTCTGCTGGGGGTTCTTCCTCTGCTGGTGGCTCTTCTTCTGTAGGCGCACCTTCGTCGATTGGTTCGGCCTCCACTACCTGAATTTGAATAATCCTAGATAAAGACATAGTTTTCAGTGAATTCACATATTTTGTTTTCATAAAAGCAACAGGCAAGCATCTTTCTTAGTCAAAGCCCTTATTATTTGAAAGACCGAATGAAAGTCGTTTAGAGTACATTACAGCTCAATCATGCACCTCATCTTCTTGAGGAATCTCTTCTTCCTCGGGTACTTCTCCTCCTTCATCTGCATCATGGAATTCTTCTTCTGGTTCTTCTTTTACTGAATCGAGACCTTCCTGGAAGCATAAAAAGCATTAGCAGTGAAATTTATGCAAACAAAGCTTGATCCGATGGTTTAAATGTTATGCAGATACTCTAAGAGTATAGTTTGGCACAACGATCAGCTGCAATCTTAAAAATACAAAGAACAATTTTACAAAGAACCACATTAGCTCAAGAGCAGAAGTCATAGCAAAAGCAAAGCAAGCTTTGGCCTGTTAATCTAATAGACCAAGCAATAACAATAGCAATAGAAAGCAATAGACCAAGCAAGTTCAAATTTTTCGGCTAAATGCATCGTTTAGAAAGTTTATAATCACAAGCAATTTCTTTCATACCTGAGTTTCCTCAGCTTGTGGCAACTCTTCAATTCCATCCATACTCGTCGTCATTGGGTCGAACCCCTCAGCTGAAGTAATGTCCGGTACCTGAACAAAATCGTTCAAATTTTGGATGAGATTAAGCAATGAAATTATTATTACTTTATTACTTTAATGAAAATTTGATGAGGGTTTTGGATTATTTTGAAAAGAACAAAGAAAGATGTTGATCATAAGACGGGTTGGCCCTCATTCAGAAACAATTTAAATCATTAGACCACGTATTTGACTATTTATTAAAATGCTTTTTTAGTAGATTAGTTATTGAAGTAAAATGTGTTAAATTTAAAGTTCAAGGCGATTCTAATCACCACCGACAATTGGCCAAAGAATGAACGGTGTTGTTTGGTTGTTTGAAAAGACTTGTTTAGGTTTAAAGGGGTTCAATGGATAAAGATGGTTGATTGAGGGATTGAATGGGAGAAGAAAAAAACTAAAAGGAGAAGGATTGGACAAGGGAAGGAAAGGCAAAGTGTAGGTGAGGGGGTGAAACGACCCGCGAAAAAACGAAAAGAGCTGAAAAAATGACAACAGTCGTGCTTATTCTCCTTGAGGGCATGACCCCATTTTTTTCTTCCACTTTTGTTTCATTTTTCTTATTTCTCATTTTCTCATTTCAAGCTAAGCTCACTCTATCAGTTTTCACTTTCTTTACAATTATCAAGTTTCAGAGTCACTAAGGCACAATCCATTTCTCTCAACGCAAATCTTTTGCCTTTCTGCCAAACTTGTTCTCTATGTATACTGAGTGATTTGTTTGGCTGTTTTCTCTCAACACAGGATCCAATCCCTTTTCGTTTTTAGGCTACCTATTGCTTTTGATATTTTTTTATGACGTTTAGCTGATTTTGGATCTCAGCTCATCTTCTTTTCTAATCCAAGTTTATGGATCTCTTCCGTTACTCTCAAAGAGATCATTCACTCTTTAGCTAGGGCATAGGGCAACTGTGGCATCAAAAAATGAAAGAGGCTCAAATAACTACACAAAAGAAAAGTGAGAAAAAGCCTAGCTAAGCCTGGCACTGGTTAGTGTTCAATAAATTTTCAGGAAAAACTTTAAAAGTGTCTAAAGCAACGGTCTTTAAAGCGATCATGAACTATTTTACTAGCAATAAACTTTAGGAGAAAACGGGATGCTACAA
Organism: Mesorhabditis belari; assembly: GCA_958450365.1. Lineage (NCBI taxonomy): Eukaryota > Metazoa > Nematoda > Chromadorea > Rhabditida > Rhabditidae > Mesorhabditis > Mesorhabditis belari. The sequence continues at coordinate 47,353 of CAUEEP010000909.1, forward strand.
GAAGGAGAGTGGCTAAATGAAAAAATGTCTGAAAATCTGCTTAAGAATTTCAGACACAATTAATTTTTTTCTTGTATCTGAAATTCCCAAAGAATCCAAAGAATCAAATGTTGTGAAGCTTGAACTCGCAACTGCAACGTAGGCTAATATCTACCTAATAGCTTTTACTGTATAATAGTAAGCTAATTAAAAAAAAAATTTAAAGTTAGAATAAGAAAAATGAAAAGGAAAAAAGAATGAATAACTTAAAAAACTCGTATTAAAGTACTTTTAGTTAATCCACTTTAATCAAGAAACAAAAAATGGCTTTTGGATTCAAAGATCGAGGAGTTTTAGGTTTAGGTTTTTCAAAGTATTAACCATTAAATACTTATGGGTTCCTTTTATCCTTTTAAATTCTCTTCAAAACTTTGATTTTTCAGGAAATTTTTACAAAAATATCTCAAAAGGCATAGGACACTTGTACATGTTATCGAAAAAATAAACCTGGTCTTCAGTTCGATCTTCTTCTGCTGGTTGTGCACTCACTTCTTCATCCTCTTCGATCGCTGTAAAGAAAAACTCACAAAAAGCAAATATCACATACGTTCGGCTAGCTGCTCCTAAATATAAAGTTTCTAATGTTTCAACTTTCCGAACTCAAACCTCAGCTTCGTCTGACATCGTTTATTGGTCGAGGAATCTGAAATTGATTTTGATGATAAAAGCAAAAGTTGCGATGTATTGCAAAAATGTATTCAATTAGCATCAAGTTCCCTAAAATATCTTTTTAGTTAAATGCTCTTTGACACTCGAGAGGTTGCATTCTGACCTTTTTGTCACTTTCTTTTGACTTTCAGGATTTGGCCCTCAAAAAGTTTTTCCTCTAAAAGATAAACGAATGAGAAGTGAAGAAAGAAATTGGAACGCTCAAACAATGTGGGGGAGGAGAGGCTAAGTGAAAATAAAGAGAAGAATTGAAAATTTAAGAAAAGAACGGGATATTCGAAGAGATTAGTGATTCACCATCTCTTAACTCACAATAAGATAGCAACAGTATTACCGATTTGTTGATATCTAATTGTCTAAAAATGTATTTCTTGAAGTCTAGTAAATGAACTTGCCGATCGTTTTCGCAAAAGAAAATTTTCGAGGGTCGGTCGAGTCGACGATTTTTGAGGAACAACACCTAAATGATCAATTGTTAATTGTAGAGAAGAAAATAAAAGTAACTCTAAAAATGAAAATGAATTGAATGAGGCATTAGCATGCAGAAGATCTCTCTTAAATCTCCTTTTCTTTTTTTCCTGCAGATCGGCTTGGATCGATTTTCTCCACTTCGGTCAACATACAAATACAAATAGTACCGATGAAAAAAGTTGATGATGAAACAAGAAAGATTTATGAAGAGAAATCCGATCCAAGGAATTCACCAGACTTGTGAAAAGGTTAATTTATAATTTAAAACAAAAGGATGTCTACTGCTCGCTGTTCTTATCAAAATTTATCAAAAAATTGCAGAAACTCATAGTGAATTAATATCCTATCAAATCTACGAATTGGATAGCTACCAGGTCATCCTTTGTCAGTTTTATTGACTTTTTGACTCTAAAAGTAAGCTCAAAATGAACACCCACCTAACCTTTTTATTCCTATTAAAAGTTACTATCAAGACTTCCGTAAATTTCTATTTGCACCCCCTTTATTTTCACCAAATCGATTGTTTCTTTCTCCTTACTGATCATTTGCTAAAGGCGGTTGATCAGAAAGCAAGAGAACAACAAAAAGGAGCTCTTTTTCTCAAACAGGTCCCAGGCCCGATCTCCTCCCACGTACATGAGCTTCCCTTAGGGAACCTTTGAGAAATTTCTTTCTAAAGAAATCACTGAAAGACATGAGAGGATTCACAAAAGAGAAAAGAGTGCAAGAAAAGATTGTTGTAAACCACCGAGGAGTTTTCCTCTTTTTGAATCGGGTTTTCTTTTGGAATAGAGAAAGCTCTGGAAATGAGCGAATCGAGAGAAAGGGACCCAACAAAAGCATTGAGCCTCTAAATGTTTGCCACCACTGGATCTAAAGCTTCTTTTGAAACTGGATAAATTATTTTTAGTACGTGTTATGTGATTAAAGTAAAATCGTTTAAGTATAAGAACTAAATATTCGATAAGGATTAGACGGCAAGAAACGAAATCTACAATTAGTTGAAACGGAGGAATTTCTCAACAAGAATTGACGAGCTACAACAAATCATTTGCATTTAAAGTAACTTCAGTATACGACAAAAAGGTAAACATAGTTGGATACAAAGCTTTGATTTGCCAGCCAACTTTTGAGACAAAATAACACGGAAAAACTGTAAGCATTCAAGAAATTGCAGAACTCAAGGTGTCATTTTTGGAAATTTAGTGACACTTAGCTAGAATGGATTGTCACAAAAGTGCTTCAAAAAGAGCAAAATCGTCAAAAATTTTTCTCGTCCAACTTGTCGTCTTTTCTTTTTAGTTCTTTTCCTTTTATTTCTTGCTCAAAATCCCAGTTGTTGTTTTCCAAATGAAAGAGGGAAAAATAGATTGAAGAGAAGAAAAGTGAGGAGAGGCGTGGGAGGGAAAAGAAAAAATGAAAGAGGGAAAAGAGACGATGAATAGACCAATAGAAAGATCCCCCACGCTGAGATATCTCTTGGTTCATTGGGAAGGGGGGTCGTTGAGTTATTAATTAAAGCAATTGCTTCGATAACTTTTAACATCGACTAGTGAGTAAGGCATAAGACCCTACCCTTCCGGCAATGGGATACATGTCGGTGTAGCTCATTGGTAGAGCGTTCATACGGTAAGCGAGAGGTCGAATGCCGGCGCCGACCATGCTTTGTATTCCCAGCCCCAAACCATAAAAGGACCGGCGTGTCCAACTAGTGCATATGTAAGCAAAAAAACCAGGGAGTTGTTAGGAATATGATATATTAGATGTTCTCATTAAAAAACTTTATTTTGGTATCCTTAAAAAATAAAGTGTTAATGTTTAATCCGATGTTGATACAAGTTATTTCTGTGCTTTGATATACTGCACTCAAATAAGCAACGGGAATGGCTTGCTTTTCTGGTTGGAGCATTGTGAAGCTTGCAGTTACACAACAATACAGCAATTCCAGTTTGATATTAATTCAAATTTTATGTATTGAGAATACAAAATTATCCGAACCAATAAAACCCATGCTTTCAAAACCTTTTCATCGAAAAAACAAAAATTAACATTAACATTATTCTCTAAACTGCTTTCAACAATTTGGTTTATTTCTTCTCGAAAATATCTCCATGGGCGGCTGCACAAGCGTCGAGACGTTTTGGGAAGCCGTCAATGGTGGCCAAAAGATACGCAGGATCGTGTTTAGCCCAAGGTTTTTGGAGTAATTTTTTCATTGAATGAATGCTTGAATGTGGTTTTGAGCAGGTCTTTGCTTCGAGAACACTCCAGACTAAGCAATTCATCGGATTTTAATCGCGGCTTGGTAGTGGCCACTCCTTGAAGCTCATGAAATACGGGAAGTTCCGTTTAGCCTTAGACAATTCGGGCTTTGTGGGCAGGCGCCCCATCCTGCTGAAAGCATCAAATTTTGTTTCTGAAGTGGTTTTGTGCCCAAGGCATCATTTGTTGCTTTAAAATATCCAGATAATTATTTGCGTTTACTTTAACGCCCCGTTGAACAAAAATTAGTGGAGTCTTCCTATCAGAAGTCATAGTTGTCACGGTAGCTTTTCGGCCCCGGCCCGATCGATCAGAAGTTGTTCCAAGATCATTCTATCGATGAATTGTCCCGGAAACGAACCTCGGAATGTCTCGGAAATTAATTTTAATGAGTAAATAATATTTTCGAAAGTCAAAATTTGCATAAGAAACAAAAAGTAGCAAAGATAGTCAACCAAAAAGCGCATAACAGCAAAGTGCGGCAAACGGGGGTTGGTTCGGGTAATTTTGGGGCACCTTGTACATTGTTCGCCGAGATGAAATCCGAACGAACGAAATAAAGGGCTTTTTGTTGAAATCGGATAAACATGTTATGAATTAAACGAAAATTGTCGAATGGCGAACATCGTGAAGACACCTTGACGATAATCAGAGCAAAACTGTTAGCATAAAAAGGCTTCACTATGCAAAGAAATATACCTCTCTTTCAATGTCCGCTTCAACAGAAAAGAGGTGTAATCTAGTCCAAGCATATGTCTCCTTTCATTTTGTCTTCATGAGTAAGGTGTTGAATAACGATGGCTTGAGAGAAAAATGAAATGTGAAAAAGTGGTAGTATCCAAGCTTAAATTGAAGAAACACAATTGCTAATAGAAACTAGAACTGATGTTGTATATGTTTGTATTTTATCAATGTAAAAACAGTGGCCTTTTTGAGTATTAGTTTCAGTTTACATAAAAATATCTAAAAAGATTTTTTGTTGACTGTTGACCCGGTAAGGGACAATGGTACAAAGTCCTAGGTTTAACGTTGTTTAACGTATTGGGAGTGTTAGCAAAACAAAGCTCAGTCCTGAGCTTATTGTTACGACTCTAACAGTAAAATAATTTTGCTTAATTTTTCAATTTCATGAAGTGGTTTTCTTTAAATTGAATCTCTTTGCATTTATGCAAGTGAGCGGGAAAAAAAGACCCTTCTCTCTCTCAAAATGATTTGCATGTGGAATCGATCGCGTCCTCTCCCTTGCGAGTCCTTCTCACAAAAAGAACGGGTAAGTCCTCTTCAAGAAAACATTTGGACAAATTTTTGCATTTATGAAGAATTTATGCTATTTTTCAATTGATCTTAATACAACCACAAATGATAATTGTTGAGAATTATGGGTAAACAAATCTGACTATAAAGTTTAAATTTTGCTTTTGTTTAGTATATCCTAATGTCATAGTACGTACCTAATCATCAGTTCTTGATTCTTTACATAGAATATTTTGTGAAGAGAATGCATTTGTGGGGTGTGCCTCTTCCTCGATATTTATGCAAATTTGTGTGGCATCGTCCCTTTTCCCTTTTCCAATTTTTCCTATTCCCATCTCCCCCAAATGCAAATGAGGATAACAGCAAAGGGTCTCCTTTCCTCTTTTCCTTTTCTCTGTTATTTTGCCTTCTCTTTCATTTCATTCATTTCCTCCATATATCACAAGTTAAGATTCGTTTCTGTTTTGCATTTTATTATAGTTAGCATAGCTTAAACCGATCAATGAGTTGCTTATTTTGTATCTCTTTTTTTCACTATTATGCGTGATGCTGTTATCTCACAAGCTTTTGGACTCATTTATGTTTTAGAATCACTTTCTTTGCATAATGGAAAGTTCAACCTCGGGAGAAGTGAGTAATGATGTTGAATGATATTAAAAGCAATCAATAATTTTGAAAGATACCATTTGGTTTCATTTAGCATGAGAATTCGAAATCAAATGATGAAATCTCGAATTGTGAAGGAACCCGATGGATATGTCCAAGTTGCAAATTAATGTTAAACGATGCAAATCAATTGGGAGCACATCTTTTAATGGTAGTCCACTACTCCACATGATTATGCTTCCACCTTAAAATTTTGCCATAACTAAATTTTTATATGGTTTCAGAAAATGTCGTTACTGTCGTAAAAGATGAAAAATATTGATACAATTATGAATGTTACAGTCAAATCCGGATAACAACCAAGCAGAAAATTTTTTGACTAATTTTCAAAAGAATCCCCCTTTTCTAATTCACAGATTTATACTTGCACTCCTCATTTCTCCAATTTTAAAGAGTTTCTAATTTCTGCAAATGTTAATTTAAAGTAATCAAATTTCAAGATTTCAACTCTGAAAACCGTTTGTCGATGGCTTTATTCGTTTTCGAGATCTCAATTCACTGTTTTTTGGAAAAACGGCTTTTTATGAAAAAAGCTTTTTTTGTGAAGTAAGATATTCAAAAACAAGTAAAAAAACCCGAAAATTAGATCAAAAATGAGCTAGGGTTTCTTTTGGGAACATTTATTTTTGAGGCGTTTTAAGGGGTTAAATCAGTCATTTTCTGCGTGTGTTTCAATTTAAAGGATTTTTACAGTCAAAGTTATCCAAAACCAGGCTGTGCATTTTAGAACACGAAACTGAACCGAATTTTGTTTGTTTTTGTGTATCTCACTCCGCAAAAAAAACTTTAGAAACTCTTTAAAATTGGAGAAATGAGGAGTGCAAGCATAAATCTGTGCATTGGAAACAAGATATTTTTGAAAATTAGCCAAAAAATTTTCTGCTTGATTGATATCCGGATTTGACTGTAACTACAGAACTGTATCAATATTTTTCATCTTTTTTTTTGTTTTAACGACTTTCTGAAACCATATAAAAACTTGGTTATGGCAAAATTTGAAGGTGGAAGTATAGTTATGTGGAGCAATGTATTTTTTAAATCAAAAGAATATTGAACACATTCACGATGATACGACCCACCGGTAGGTCGTACAAATGACGATTATTTTTGAGTGTCAGCTAAAGTTTTTAAGGACTTTTTTCGCATTCCAATTCTCGGTAACTTTGTACTAGTTTTCCAGAGGAGATTCAGGGCTATTGAATGACCATAATAGGAATGTTCACCAAGTTAAAACAGTAAAACAGTAACAACTGCGCGATGGTATGCCCAAAATGCCGTCGTCGCGACTGTGTTAATATGCCACACAAAAAAGTTAAACAAGACATGCCAATGCCATTTTCAGGATCATGTTTCTCCTTCGATAACCAAAAGTTCCATCTACACGTTAGCTATAAAATGTCCAGAATGTCCATCTTCATACATGGATTCAATTGAAAGGTCCATCTTCAAATTCAAAACATAACTCAAACGAAAAATAATTGATCTTTTGAGATTTTTGAAAACTTGATCAGCTAATAAAAATCAATTTTTCAGTCTTCTTCATCATTTTGATGCAAATCACGGTTCTCGATCTCGTCTAATTGGACAAAAATTTGACAATTTGGAGCGGCTTTTCGTAAGAGTTCACAAAAAACATGTCAATATCATTCGACCTGGTGAGATTTAAAAATTGTAAGCTCTAATTTCTAAATAAATTTAGCATATTCTGGCAGCGTTAAGAGCTCAGTTTACAAGTCTCTTTGTGGTGCATATGATTCAATACAGGATAATAATAACGTAACAAACTTACTAACTTAAACCACCTAAAAATTTAAGCTTCTTTTGTTGAGAGATGTGGGTCCTCCTTTATCATCAAATCTGGCCTCAATTGTAGAAATGGTACGATTTTGCAACAACTCACATTTTAATTTTTTTTGATTAAAAGTTAACACAGATCGATAAAAACTTTCCTGATATTAATTTTCAGGCAACTCCCGGTCATTCATTTGATTTTGATGTCCCATATTCATGTCCTGAATGTGCTGTACCTATTTCACAATTGAATGACTTGAGAGAGCACATGTCAACACATGCCCCAAATGCCTATCAAGTATGGAGGAAATCGAAAATTGAAGCCTTAAAGGTCGGAAAAATTGTTTGGTTTATTAAGGTTAAATCTTTCAGTGCCACGTTGAATGGAAAAATAAAATGGATAAAATTTGGAATAATTTGAAAGAAAAAGAAATTAGCCAAGAGGTGAACGATAAATTTTAGCAAAAACATAAAAAAATTTAATTCAGGCGACTCCTTCTACTTCAAACACAAATTCACCAAAGTAAGATTTGATTTTAGTTTTGCTCTAAATTGAAGCATTCAGAAAGAACGTTACTCCTCTTGTAAATAAAATTGCTCCTCCTGAAGATCCAAGCACAAAAATGATGGTAGCCAATTCACCGACAATTGCAGAGGGAATCATTCCAAACAACATGGTTCCAAAGGTATTTAATCTTCAAGAAAAAACGCCAATAAAAAGATCAAAAATAAGCATCAATTTTAATTGAAAGGTTAAATTAAACTGTCAAAAAAGTTTAGCTTTTATCGGGAAGTCAAATAATTGGAAATCTTTCTTTACTCCATGGAGATCCTCGAAAACACAAAAGAAGAGATCTTGTTGCAACTAATCGAAACGCACGATCAAAGCCAATGACGGCGGAAAAGGTAAGAAAGAATTCAATCAAATGTGGGCATTGAATTCTGGTAAAAAGTTCAACTATCATTTCCTTTCATTCGATACATAAAATCGCCGAGGAGTTTTATGTATCGAATCACACAATTTAGCTTCTTGCACTTTCTTGTATGCAATGCGGTCTGATCTTTGAGAATCGATGTAAATACACGAGGCATTTACTGGATCATAAAATGGAATCAACTCCATATCGTTGTCCGATGAAAGGATGCATGATGAGTTATGATATAAAACAAAAGTGAGTTTATGTTGACAGGAGAATTATGTCGTAGTTAACCAATAAATTCTTTTTCTAATCAAGCCTTTTAGACTACGAAGTCATGTGCAGAGAAAGCATCCTGATATCTCTGAAGCATCAATTGAACTGGCGTGTGTTCAAGGAGATTCCATTTTTGCTCCCAAAACATTAGCTAACATAAATGTTGCAGCATTCTTGACACAAGTGAGTATTAAAAAATGCTGTTAACAAACACAGGAAAAGCATGTTACCGTTGCATGGAAAACAACCTTCATTTTCAGCAAAAACTTTTAACTGAATCTCCGCCAATTCTTCAAAAAACTCTACAAGCTAAAGAAGAGCTAGTTGAAATCGATGAAGAAAATAGCAGGTAAAAGAAAAGTTTTTCATAAAACATTCTTTGAATTTTCAGTGAAGCAGTTGACATGTCACAACTTTTTGCTAATGATTCAACCACGCAAATTAAAGCTGAAGTGGGCATAACTGAAGTATGATAAATGAGCTAAAATCCAGGAAAACAGTGATTCCAAATACACTTTATTGGAAAACGGGTTGCTCTCAAGGAATGGACGGAAAAGAAAAATTCCAACTCAATTCTCACCTTGAACTTGCTTCAATAAAATGGCTTTTTAGTAATGCGGAAGTTGTTGTGAAAGATCGATTCTAGAAACACAAACTAAACACCCAAAGTACCGCGCAAGGTACGCAAAGCTCAAGCAAGTAGTTCAAGATAAAAATTAACGATCATGGATTTTACAAGGTCGTCGTAAACATTGAGCATGTTAACTAGGATATAAAATTTACAAGTTTCAAGAAAGCTTGGTATAACTTCTAAATGACCTAATTTAGCTGCTACTTTGTACATATATGTCGTATCTTTTCATCAAACATTCCTAATATATTTGTTATATGCATACACATACGTAATCAAAGAAGATGTCGCGTGCTCACCTTTATTTGGTGTGTTTGGATATGCCTCTTGCCTCTGTCATCCGGCCCAAATATACCCTTTCCTTATTTTTTCTCATTCCAAATAAGACCCTCTTCTTTTCTTCTTCATCATCCAATCATCAATCTTTTCCCTTTACTTCTTTTTCTCTTAATGTATCTCTCGATGAAAGCTCTGTGAGTGAATCGACTCTTTTTTTCTCCTTTCCCCCATTTAATTGCTTCTCTATTTTCCCCAATTTTCCTTCAGGCCATCGCGATTACTAACCAAGCCCCATTTTGGAATGCTTACGTATTTTTTGGTTGTTTTTTAATATATCTATCCATACGTAGGTAGACTAGAAGTTTTCTAGTCACGACTAACTTTTATCCTCTTGAAGTACAGCTTCAATATCCTTATTTACCTATTAACAATCCTTTGTTTTTAAGACCTACCTGTACTTTATTAGTTTCATCGTATTTTTTTTTGCCTCTTTTTTGTCCCCTTCCCTCTATTTCTTTTCTTTTTGCTCAATTTTCTGAGTGCTCTCGATTTGTTGGAGCCGACTCACCGCAAAAATGAAAGAAAGCAAAAAATGAAAGAAAAAGGGAAAAGATTCCTCCAAACTCTTTCACTCACTGCCAACTTTTTTGTTTTGAAAAAATATTGATTTCTAGTGATTGGATTTCATTGCATAAACAATTTTGAAATCTTTGCAATTTTTCACAAAAAGTTTTGAGAGACAAAAAAGGTAATTGGGAAAATGGGAGTTCTCTGCAAGTTTGAGGGTAAGCAACAAAAAAGAAATATTTATGTTACAACAGTTCCCTTGTTTTATAACATTACAAAAAAGATTGTAAACCGTTAAAATTGTAAAACTCTCAAGGAAAGCGATTTGTTTTCGATTTGTTCTCGGGATTAATTGAAAGGGCTGATGGAGAAGAGGGAAATGTATTTAGTTGACCTTCAGATGACTCATTCCACACTCACAAAACCATTATTTTTAGGACTCTTCCACGTTTTAGAATTTACTAAAAAACTAAACTTAATTTAAAATAAATTACCAAATTCTTTTTGGTAGTCTTTTTTGTCATTCTTTTTATCATGAGATATCAGTCATTATATGAATAAGAAGGACAATTCAATTGTTGTTATCATTCAATATCTCTATATTCATTGTTATTTATCTCTATTTATTCATTTATTTGAGTTTCCGACTTTCCCTGTTGATCTGTAAATTTCTTTTCGGTGTTTCTCTTTGGTTTTCCAACAGAGAAACTTTATGTGTTTTCCCATTCTTTTCAATTCTTCTTTTTCATCTTCTCACTCTTCGAATCACTACACGCTTCACTTGTTTTCATTGATTTTTTTATGTTTCACTGTTTAAATCAGTAATAATAGTTCTTATCAATTAAAATATAATATCTGAAATCACTTAAACGATTTATTCCTTCTTGATTATATGATTTAATTTGGCGACTATTCTAAATTTTCAGAAAATGAGCTTCGGTTATGGCATTCATGATTGGTTAAGTCATCCACAACCTGGTGATCGGTGTTCGCTCAATTTGAATGCAAAAGTTTGTTGGATATTCATTGGGTCAACCAAAAAGATATTTTCAGAAAGCAATTCTTGCCTTTTTATCATTTTTGTTACTTTTGTTTCTTTCAATATTCGAATATTTCTTCATCGACAAATTTTTACTGGTGGGTGTGCGAAGTGCAACATTTTAACTGAACTTACATATTGCGTTTACCCTACGATCACATAACACAAATTTATAAGTTATCATTTCAGGTATTCCCACCTCCATTGGTTCATGCTATTTTATTCTTGTTTGAATTGCTGTCGTTTCTTCTTTTTATTCATTCATTATTCAATGAAAAACCAGCTTTATCACTTCCTTTTTGTATAACACAGGTTAGTTTCTTTTGTGTTTGTATTTAACGAATTCTTTTGTAATGTTTTTTCAGATAATCAGATCATTAGTTTTATTTGGTGTAATCATTTACTATATAATCGATGTGTTTCAAGAGGAAAAAATGCCAATCGAACATCGGAACAACAGTATGTCAATTAATAAGATGAATGAAGACTATAATGAAAACACCAAACACATTAGATTTTGCCTTAAATATCATACACCACAATGGCAAACATTTGAAGTCCCAGAATACTCTTATCATTACTTCATAAAAAACAACTTTAGATCAAATAAAATGGACAGCAAAATTGGTTGGTCATCTTTTCTTTGTATTAATGGGGCATATATTTCTTTTTTACATTGGATATTCTACTTACAAGGTTGGTTATTTTTTATACCTTTGTCTTCAAAAATATCTTTTGCTATTTACAGATTTTCTCAAATGTGTATCGAGGGCCTTCATTGAGAAAAGAAATGAATGAAAGAATATCTTATGAATATCCAACACCCGGTACACGTCATATTATTGTTCTTGAGCAACCAATTGAACAAGCAATGTATGGAAAGAAAACATGATTTGATTTGAATGCAAATTTACTTGATATACAAACCAAAACTAACTTATTAATAATGTTTTTGTTGTTGATTATTTTTGAACTTCTCTTTATTTAGCTTACTGTACAATCTTTACCCAAATCACGTACCTCATTGCCAAATAAATAGTTTGCGAATACGTTCAGAAGCATCCAAAGCTCAAAAACTGTAGCACAATACACCAATCCAGTTGTTCAAATTCAAACACGATACGGTTCTGATTTTATTTATTTATATAGTGCTGGGATAGGGCGATGGGATAGGATAGATAATGGGATATCCCATCACATTATCCCATCCGTGAAAATCTCGTCCCACGTCCATGTCCATTCTCGTTAATTACTTATAATTGTCATTGTCAGTTCAACAATGTTCCTTCACCAATTTTAGTAAATTTTCACTTTGTCGAACGAAGTAAAAGAAGAAATTTTTGTAAAAACGGTAATTATCTCGAGAATTGCTATTCGATCTCTTTTTTCTCCTTTTTTTTCTTATTTCATGACTCTTGAGCACGCGGGAACACCCAGAAAAAGACACTTATTTTGAGGCTAATTTTGGCCTGTTCCTTTCCGTTACTACGAAAAAGGATACTTGCACAATTGGGTTTGCTTTATTTAGGAACACAAAATTGTAATATAAAGCTTTAAAATTTTTTGTATTCGCTTACGATTAGAGATGAGCTTTACATGGAGTATTACAATAATTTCTCTTCCAATCTCATTGATTACTGTGCTTCTTTTATTCGGACATCTTTCTACAATGAACTCACGAGTGAAAATCATTCTTCATTTACTTGATCAAGGACTTGGAGAATTCAAAGTCATTGAGGTAATGTTTTATTTTTTAAGGAAATCCTTGTCTAATCTAGAAAGAAGTTTTGCACACTCTGGAAAAAAATCCTGGAAGGAGAAAAATGATAATGAAGAGACAAAGTTGGATTACCGGACAATGCGGTAGAGTTAAATCTGTCAAATGTAATCTGTCAATCTGTCAAAACCAGCCGATGACTATACAGGGGGACACCAGCTAGAGAGTTGGGGAAAGTCTGGGGGTTCGTCCGCCTCTTTGTGATTTCGGATTCGGAATCTGCGCAGTCGAAAACCCCCGAGCACAAATTTCCAGCCCGAAAAACCGGCTCCTGTATAAAACAGGACAGACGGACGGACAGACAAACGTAATCTACTATATATGTTACGTCCGATTCAGAATTTCATTAGCTGGTTATATATGGAATAGATATAGAGCGTGTAATGTTCCATTCAGCCTGTGGCACGGATAACGGATGTCCGCGGGGAAATCCGGGTCGACCTGGTCTACCCGGGCTGAATGGATTTCCTGGATTCCCTGGGCAGATTGGAGAAATCGGATTACCTGGTTTGCCCCAAATTACTAAATAAATGAAAGCTTATTTAATTAGGCATGGAGATCGACTACAAGTTAGCCTATAAACCGGGTTGTCGAGTATGTCCTGGTGGGATGAGAGGGCCTCCGGGTATTCATGGAGATCGAGGACCACCTGGAAGAAGGGTTTGGCCATATGGAACTTTTATCAGCATAAGCAACTGCTCATTAATATAAAATTCAACGTTTAATATCCTATTTTTTTATTTTTTTTAGGGACTCGACGGCCCTTCAGGCCTTTACGGTCGACCGGGAGAAGTGGGCAGAACAGGATTAGATGGAATATCTGGAATTCCTGGAATGCCAGGGAAAGATGGCGAACCAGTAAGGGATAAACACGAACATGAGCAATTAACTTAAGTTCTTTATCTATCGTTCCAGGGTGAACAAGGCAGTGAGGGATCATTGGGAGAAAAGGGCCCAAAGGGGGTGCCGGGACCTCCTGGACCACCTGGACCTAAAGGAAACTCTGGATTCCCGGGAATACCTGTAGTTTATTCTATTGAAATGTCAATTTATGTTATGTGTTTTCAGGGTAATTCTGGTGATGAGGGCCCACCAGGATTTGATGGAATTGATGGAGATCCTGGTAAGTGACAATCGGTATTTGAAGGGAAACTTTAACTGTCTTTTCCGAACTTATGAATGTTGTTTAAATTTAAAATTAAGGCTACAATTTTAGTTTGTAATTGAAATTACTTTTAAGTAGCAGCATTATATAGTTACTTCTAGGCAATCCGGGTTTTGATGGATTCCCAGGTGATGACGGAGTTAGGGGACCACCAGGCAATGATGCAACATATTGTCGATGTCCTGATAGAAGATCATGAGTAATCATTCAATTATTCCAAATTCCATTGCGTCGATCATTTTATGAGCTTTGTGTTGTTTATCTTTTTTATTCGGACTTTTATTTGAACTACAAATATTTTATTTCGACAGTTTCTCCAATTGTACACACAAATGTTATGATGATGAAATTTTGAAAAGCAAAGATTTTGAGAAGTACCCGAGGGGAAAAGAGAAATGAAAAACAAAGCAAAAGGGAATTTGGGGGAAGTAGAGATTATAGTGATTAGGAAGGGGATTCTATCTACACTAAATCACATCCAAAATACTGATTTGTAGCAAGGATAAGTTTCGTTTCGAGTCTCTCAAAAATGTTGGGTTATTTGAGAAAAATTCATCAATTAATGAAAATACTCTTAAAAGACAGCTTTGAAGTTAGGCTTTTTCATTCATAAGTTGATCTATGAATGGCTGAACGACGGCACCTAAAATAATGAATGGATAAGTTTGTGTAGATTTTTCGAAGTTTTTCCTTAATACTTAATATTTGTGTAATTGATCTTCTGGTTCATTGAATCCATAATACTGAAAAAGAATAAACCTTTGCTCCAAGCGGTCGGATGGAATCGGAATCGTGGCTTACCCTGAAAGTATGTTCAATAAAACAATATTATTATTATAGAATTATAGATATTATCATGGAATAATTTTCTAAACAAACCTGTCGATCAATCAAGAATTTTTCAAAATTCCATGTGATGTCATTTGGTCTCACTGGATTGTACATTAATTCGTCCGTTTTGCCAATTTTGTCAACAGTTTGCGGACACGAATCCTGAAAAATAAACCGTGATGTGTTGTTATTAGTTTTGTGAAATCTGAAAACAGTTGGCGCTGATAAGACAGGAAAAGCTTTTCAGAAGGGAAAATTTGAGATCTTAACTCCACTCCCAGTAGAGATTTCGTTCTGATTTTTCGAGACAAAACGTAAACGACTCTTGCGGTTTGGCCTGTCAAATCAGAATTCAAAAATCTTTAACCGTTTTTGGCTAAAGTTGAAAATACAGAAACTGGTGGCGATATCAAAGGTCGCCTAGGGGTTCCAAAAATGAATTTAGATTTATTTTCTCAGAATATTTTGAGGAATATCAGTTTATTTTCTGGCGCTAGAAATATTTTGAAAAACTTTTGTATTTCTGGAAAGTGACGAAGACGGATAATTTCAGAGGGTTGGCGGCAAAGTTCAAAGGGAATGTTGAGAGTATGGGTGAATCACAGATTCAATTTAACTGTTCTAAAAGTAAATATTGTAGAGTACAATTGTTTACAACTATTATTGTTGGGTTTATAAACTCATGACAATAAATTGCGATCAGGGTTATCAATTTGCGTCGGTCGGACAATCCAGCCGAACTATTAATTCTTATTCGCTAAAATTTTTTTGAAAACCTTTGCCGATTTTCGATCATCCAGGAAAAAATCTAAAAGAACTCTCCATGTACCAACATTTTTTCAAATTCACCTCATTCTTTTCAAATTTTCCTTTCCCTCAAAGAAAAGAGTAAAAGAATAAACAACTCCAATGTAAAGAGAAAAAGATGATACTTTTGCGAAGGACACAGTCAATGTTTTTCGTCTTTCAAACAAATCCTAACTCAGTCGCTAAAATAAACTAGGTTTTTATTGGGATGTGAGGGGTTTGCTCTTTTCTTTTCCAAAATATCGTAAGTCTATTCATTGACTCATAAACTAAACACTCATGTGGATTTAAACGCTTATTCGTTTTAAATAGTTTTAAATAGTTTGAAGAGAAGAACTTAAATGCTGGACTACTGATCATAAACCTAGTCCATTACTTCTCGGTAGATTCAAAAATGCAAGTGAAAATTTTTTTAACTCCTTGAACCAAACAAACCTTGATGAACTCATACAATGGATGATGGTTCTCTCCATTCACTTCCAATTTCCCGTAAATGTGAAGATTTTGATGTGGAAGCCATCCATTTCCCGGTCTCACTTTTGTCACTCCATTCAAGATCTCGTGATTCTCGGCTGGTTCCTGAAAAGTTCGGATATTGGTCGTCTATTGGATTACAACATTTTTCTTTAAGGGAACAAATTCGACGATAAATAAATATTATCTTTAGATGAAAGAATCTTCCTTTTCTACCATAATAACACGTCTATGTTGCGTTCTATTTTATTGCCTAACTACAGAAGTTATTTTACAATTGTCTCGTAAAATATCTCAACCCTAAACCTCATCCTGCAAAATTTTTAGACTAGGCTTTTCGCAAAGAAGAAATGAGATAAAATCTTGTAAAGCTAGAAAAAACAACAAAAGCGAAATCTAAAGTGACCCAAAGAAATCTTTTCTCCTCAAAGTTTATCTGATCGTCTTTTTTCTTTTTTTGTGTGCTGCAGAAAATTCAAGATTTTCCTTTAGGCTAAAAAGGAGTGGAAAAAAAATATTCAGAAATCAAATTAAGGTAGATTAAGATAAGGTGAAAGTACGGAAGCTTTCTTAAACTGACCTGAAGATAGAATTGATTACATGGAAAAGCGAGAATTGTGAATCCACCATTTGCGTTTTTCTCAATCAATGGGTTGAAATCTGTGTATTGTTGCGTGTACGCTGAAAAGTATTATAGAAGTCCAAGCTCTTTAATAAAAGCTTCACGTCATAGATAATTGCATACAGTATTTATTCCAATTGAAGATCCCTCTCTATTAGAAGAGCGCCCTCCTATAGAAGAACCCCCTTTAGACGAAATTTTTAATTTTTTCGGATTTGTCAACTCTCGGGTAGCAAAATGCTCAACTTTTTAAAGAATTCCAAAGGCTTTAAATGATAGTTATAGACTAAAAAAGCTTAATGACGTCGAAAACCGGATGAAAATACGACAAAAACGCTCATTTTTGCCCTCTTGAAAATTTGGGTATACTGTAGCTAGGGTGTTAAAAAGAATTTAAGGCTTAGGCTTAAAAAATATTTCAATGTCCCTAAGCCTAAGAGGGACATTGAAAAAAGCCGGCTCTATATAGAATGTTTACGGTAGTTTTTACTTTATTCCGACCATTATGGAATTTTCCTTGACCAACCACCAAAATTGTATTATATCTCATAACACCCACAGCTTAATTTCTGGGATCAATCTCGATTTTGTCAAAAGTTTACTCATTCTCCTATCTTGTACATTTCAAAGATTTCCCTTCCTACAACAATTTGTCTCTCTTTTTCATGCACTTGAACATGTTTTCGACCTTGACTCTCTGCAATTTATGAGGCGCAAAATTTCACGTATTCCTAATAGAAAACATTCAATTTTCTTCGTTTTTCTATTCGATTACGTGACTCGATCCGGGGAAAATTTAAATTTCTATCTCTGTGTTCAAATCTATCGACATTCATTTTTGAAACATGAATGAATAGACTTGATTTGATCAAAACCGGTTACTTATTTTTGGGGACGGAGTAGGGAAAACGTTTAGGTAATCCCATTAACAAACACCAGATATTAGAGAAAAATAAAGTTTGGAAATTTGGTGAAAGTTTGAATCTTTCTAAAATAAAAAAGTCCTACAAATTTTGACTTTTGAAAGTTCAAGAACTCACCGCAAAATGTGGCAACATTGATGACAAGAAGGACTTGACCTTTGTATTGCGAAAGATCCGTGTATTCACCTTGAAGAGTTTCAAGCTAAAATGGTAAAGTCTAAATTGTTTTGAAAAGCTATTAATTAAAGCTTTTTAAAAAATAAACCTGAAAATCGTAAATGCTTTGATTGGTGTCTTTGCATTGACTCCATCGTGTTGTTTCATCGATCATCGCCGGCCCTGTAATTTGAGATTTTGGTAAATTTTGGCTGGGTCTAAACGCTAATTATAAATATCGTTGAATTTTTTAAAGAATTTTATGGTTTAAAGGGACAGATCCACATAGAAATAGGTTGGGACCTTTATATACTCGCGGCAGCCTCACAAAACTTAAAATATGCAGTTCCTAATTGAAAATTTACTTGACAAAACGCTCGCTTAAATACAAATTTCGCTTAGCCGCCAATCCTTTAAAGATGTTCAATGAATACAAGTGATTAACTGAATATCTTTAAAAACATGGCCTTTCGCGGGGTATTTAAAGGTTCCATGGCACCAAAAATTGCCCTTAAACTCTCTTTTTTCTAAAAACTGTAACAGTAGGGTTATTCTCTAATGTAATATTCTAATCTGGAGGTCAAAATACGTATATTAAGTGTTACAGAAACCTGATTTGAAAAGTCAATTTCTATTTCTATTTCAATTTCAGCTCTTTAAACTTTTAATGAAGGTAAAAGCTTACCAGGAGTTGCATTCGTGATTGCGACCAACGCGAGAAGTAAAGCAAAGGTCCACATCATGAGAATTCCGATAGAAATTCCGTGCAGAATTGTTCTTTTATACTAAAGTCTGGGTGGGTATTTGTGAAAAATCCCTTGCCTGGATGAGTGAAAGGGAAAAAGAAAAAAGGAAAAAAGAGGGCACAAAATGAAATTCTTTTTGACTCCGCCCATTTTTTTGAACCTGACAGTCAACATCTCCCACACATTTTCCTCAAAAATCTTTCTGATTTTTAAAAGAATATTTATTTTTGTTACTAGTCAAACTTTGGTGGTCAAGAAATAAATGAACATGGTCAAAAATCGGGAATCGCTTTTGAATTGGAAAAGTAGCTTTCAAGGGGAGGCAGACTTAAGAAGAAAAATAAATAAACGGGGCAAATGAAAAAAGTAAAAAAAAAGAAACAAAATATACACGAATGTACACAGACAAATGGTTTTATTCTAAATTTGCAAAACTTGAAAAGACAAAAAGTGCATTTTTGTTTAAGCTGAACACTTTATATTTTTCATTTGTGGCAAACTCGTTTGGAAGAGACAGGATGGTCAATCATGTCGAGAATAAATACTGGAGCTTTTAAAACCCTTGTTATATTCAAATAAAAGTAGAAAATCTAAAATTAAAAGTTTTCAAAAAGAGACAATTGTAAAATAAGCATGGAGGAATTTGTTGTGTTACTTGAAGTTTTCACGTAAATGGATAAAATCTCAAGTTTACAAAAATGAGCGACTCTTTTTTGGGTGAAAGGGATGATCGCCTCTGGGAACGACCGTTTTTCTTTTATTTCGCGAAAATTTCTCCTCAATTTCCTTCACAATTTTCTCATTTTCTATTCAACACACAAAAAGGCATTTGTGCCCTTGCAAAAATGAAAAGAAAAGACAATGAAGATTGGATTACATGAGAGAAAATAAAGGGTAGGGTATTGTAGGTGAGATTTGGAGAATGACATTGAAAATTAAAGGGAAATTGTTTGTGCTTATTGATAGTTTTGTAAGGTTTAATGTTGAAAGTTGAATGGTGAATTGATTGTGCTTTATTTTGATCACAAAGTACGGCAAAAAGAGCAGACAATGACTCTCCGACCAACTTTGGTTTTCCTTTTTCTTTGCCCGATTCCTTTCTAAAGTGCGCTCTTTATACTCTTGTTACACTCCGTATCTCATTTGATGTTGCAACAGTGACGTACAGCCATTTTATTTAATTTTACTTAAATCTACTTCAAAACTGCTTCAAATCAAATGTCTGGCCTTTGTGGGTCAGACTCTTTAAGGTCCTCTTACAAAAGTGCCCCTTCTCCCCTTCTTTTCCCTTCAAATATTTGTCTGTTTACTACTTCTTTCCCTTTCTATTGTCCTTTATTCTCTTGATTGTGGTCTGTTGTCTTCTTTTCTTTCTTTTCCCACAGTCATTTCATTTTCTTTTCATAATGATCCTATCAAATGATATTTCTGTCAACGGAAAGCAACCCAGAATAACTCTTCTGTTGAACTTTTTCACACAATCAATTTCAAGTAAATAAAAGAATGCAAATATAAGATTGAATGCAAAATTGCTAAAAGTATAAAAAAATCTATGAAGTTCAGGATTTGTGCAACACGAACATCGTATAGGAAATCACATCAAACTTGCAAAGAGAGGACCGAATTTTTCTATTTTGTGCTCAAATCACCACAACTACATCGTCAATAGCACAAATGCTCTTGTTGATAGAGATTTCAAAAAAAGCATCTCTTTTCGTTCAACCAATCTTCCCCGGATGGAAAAGGGTAAATTGAAGATATGAATTAGATCACAAAAAATTCCTTACCACAGAAAGCCCTCGGAAAAAAAGTTCCGAGCCTTTAGCCTTACTGGTCCTAAGTGGTAGCTTTCAAAAAAACAAACCGGGCCTCAATGTGTTAAAAAGTTATCCTTCAACTTTAAAAACTGCGAAATGAGAAAATGCAAACTTTTCTTAATTTTAATGATTCATTATCCAACCTGCCTCGTTGGTTCACTTTTTCTTGTGAAAATCCTTCGCTTTTGTTGCACATTTTGTAAATTTACTCTCACTTGGAAAAGTTCTCCTTTTCTTGAGTACCATTCATAATTTCAAAAAGAACAAGTAGAAAAATGGAAGAGACAAAAAAATCGAATATTTATTCACGAGTTGTTCGCAAGACATTATTTGGACTTTCAAACAAAGAAAAAAGAGGGGACTGTTTGTAGAAAAAAGAGGAGAACAATGTACAAAAGAAAGAGAGGACAAGAAAGAGATCAATCAAACAACTTAACACATACATTGACATAAGATGGACACAGGTGAAGTTGATATATGGATAAAAAGGATTGTGGGGATTGATATTATGTAGTTGTCGAGGTAATGTGTTTCTCTTGTGCGGTACGTCTTCAACAAAGTGTCAACGTCCGAAAACAATCGTAATTTTAACTTAGTTGTTATCCAATAAACCTGCGTTTGGCTTAATTCGGTAAGGTTCGTAGGTTCTTAAAATAGAATCTAGAGACCTGATCATGGTAGTTTTTGCAAGTTACCGCGTCTAAAAGTGAATCTATTATAAAATATGATGCATCGGCTTGTCTTTTAAAGCTTTAGAATGTATGAATAGGCTTTCTTTCCAGATTAAAAATTTACTTTTCGATTTAAAACCCTAATACGTATTATTTCTCAAGAAAATTGAGTTTCAGAAGTTTTAATTTTAAAAATAAAATCCAAATCTTGATACGAATTTCCTGTTCAAGATCTCTTTTAAAAAATTTCATTGGAAGAAACGACATGACATCACTGAATGTTTACTGAAAATTCCCAAAGAAATTTTATAAAATTGCGATTGCAAATTTTTTTGATGTCCTCAAAAACAAAATACAAGAATATTATAGTACAAGAAATATTTTGATTTAAATGTTTTAAAATTTCCAATTTATACAAACCTTTGATTGAAATAGTTGGAATGAAGACGATTTCCGGTGTCTCTTCTCTCACTTTTTCTCACTCGATTTAACTCCATTTCTTCTTTTTATAGCGAGTTCATTTCAGAATTGAATGCAATGAAAACACTTTTTTTCTCATTCTTTTCTATTTCTGGTATCATTTTTAAGGCTCTATACTGATAGCGGACCTTTTAAAAATATCGGGATCGTTTCCCGGATTATTTTCTGATTCGAATATATGGTACAAAGAAAGGCTGGCCACAAAAAACTTTTGATTCTATCCTGAAATCGTTGCTCAATGGGCAAATCATAGCACAGCCAGATCCGTAATGCTTTCCCAGTTTTTCGTGGCCGCTAACACTACGAAGATGTGGTCAGGGCAGTTTAAGCCAGTACTTTAGCACATGTGGAACCATAGTCTAGCCTCGGTCATAGTCTACTTCAAATACCGTCTATTCTATAGAAAGCATCTTAGGAATCCAATGTCCAAGTTCAATGAGCGGATTCATTGAACCTGTCATTGGACCACAATTCTAGGATTCACACAAAAAACCGGGAAACGACCACGATATTTTGAGAAAAGATTCCGTTATCAGTATAGAGCCGGATTATGCTTTTCTTCGTTATTCCTTCTAAAGTTTTGCATGTTGTATCTTTCATTCGTCATTGTCAACATCCTAAAATCTATTTTTCAGATTCATGTGTCCATCTCTTTTCAATTATAATCGTTTTCTCAATTTCTGTTGTGAGATATTCCCTATTTTATTGCGATGGAGAACAAGGAATTATGAATTACATCGAGAAAGAAAATATTCGCAGAAAAAGGTAAGAAAAGATTTTCATCTACAAGCACCCTTAATACTTTCAAAACAATCCATTAGACGGGTTCTTCTCGTGAATTATTCAGTAATATTCACCCATGTGTTTCCTTATTGAGATAATGGAGAAAGAAAGCTTTCAACCAGTATTAAAGATTGTTTATAGACATCATCACAATTAATTCACATTGCGGTTTCTTTTTGGCCTTTTTTCGTTTCAAGCAAAAACGTCTGACTTTTGGAACTTTTTGGGGGAAATGGCCATGAATGGATGGCCCGTTGAAAAGATTTCTTGGGATCCTGAATTTCCGATATTTATTTCTTGAAATTTGCATGGGATTATTTTTCTCGAAAAATGTGTAGAATTCAGAATTCATTTTCATATTCTAGAAATAATTCTACATATTTTCCTTTTTCAAGAAAAATAATTTTGTTTTTTAAGCTTTTAGTGCATCGGAAAGTTTTGAAGTTTTTCCACGAAAAGTTCTGATCAACAACCCTGATCCCGCACAAAAATTCAGATCTACATTGTTGAATTGTTGATTGGAGAATTTAACAGATGAAAAGAATTAAAAGGATCAATGGATGAGAATAGGAAAAAACCCTTTCACTAATTGAAATGAGCAGTTAAAGAAGGAGGAGCGGCAAGGGAGGATTGGCCGGCCTTTTCTCAGCTTTGGAATGCATTCAGGGAAAAGATTCCGTTTGAATCATTGAAACCATTAGTATTACTAGGCACCACGATACTTTCCCGTTATACGCCCGCAAAATTTGTCCCTCCATCAATCCCCATTTAATAATGCAAATTTTGCGGGGTATAACAGGATTGATGCAGGGACTATACATTTCGAGTGTCCCCGCCCCTCTGTCCCCCAAGTGCCCCCCTAAGTGGCCCTTCGACGTTTTTTGCCCATAATTTTCTTCAACCTTAACTTTTTCGACTGATTTAGTTATCATTTTATTTCTTACATAAAAACAATTTTAATGATCTAATGAATCTGATGTCTAATAAGTTCGAAGAAAGTTGTGGAAAAAACGTCGAAAAAAGACTTAGTAAAAGAAAATGAAAGGCAGAAGGGGACACTCGAAATGTATAGCAGGGACATACATACCGTATTTTCTCTAATAGTAGTGCACCCTTGAAAATTTGCATTTATAGTGCTGTTTTTCATCTAAACCTTTTTGACTGAATATCTTTATGTTTTTATGACATTCTTAATGTTTTTATGCAAGCTACAAAAAGTGAAGCTTTTTTTATTCATTTGTTTTTTGTTAATTTGTTCATTCTTCACTTGAAAAAGTTAGTAAAAAATCTAAGCTTGTTGTGCAAAGTGCAAAAAGATCTTTTTGTTGTTTCCACACGTTGTTTTAGTGGCACATTAGCTCAAATTTGCTTACGTAGTTCGCGCAGAGCTATAGTCATTTATTGCTCATATATACCAGTATAAAGTTTGTGAATTGTCTTGACTTTTGCGGCGCTAAACTTTATTGTTATCAAAGCTCAATCTTAGAAAATAATCCATCATGTTCGATTTTAATATTATGTAATTTTTGTTGGTCACCTTTACTATTGTCTAAATAATCTTTTTCTTTAGGTATGGCTCTCTATGGGAACTCGTTTTATGGATTCGAAAATTCAATCTCGATCCAAAGAGGTGGCGATTCTTTCAACAGGTCACGATAAGATGCGAATCACCGTGATGTTAGCAGCCCGTAATGATGGCTTCAAGTGTAGGCCCTTTGTGTCGCTGAATCGAATTAGACCGAATCCTAAAGTAATTACAAAGTTCCACAACAAGCTAGAGCTACACTGGAGTGGGTCTACATGGATGAATGATACTTCAATTGAGTCCTACCTTCGAAGGGTTCTTGGTGCTCCACTGTTCTGAAAACGATTAATTGTCTGGGACAACTTTTCTGCCCATAAAAGCGAAGCAACCAAAAAAACTTTAGAGGATTTGCAAATTGATTCGATTCTTGTGCCCAGAGGATGCACCAAGTACATACAAGCTCCCGGTGTCATGTGGAATGCACCATTTAAGGCTAGGGTTCGAGCACAATACGAGGGATGGATGATGAATGGACCCAAACCTTTGACCCGGAATGGAAACCCGGCTCCTCCACCGATGGAAACTTACCTTGAAAGGGTTTGGAATTCTTGGAACGAGCTCCCAAAAAACCTCATCATAAGCTCGTTCAAGGGTTGTGCAATTACCACAGCTACTGATGGCTCTGACGATGGTAGCATTCATTGCTTCAAAAAAGAAGGACCGATTCCTGAAGGCGCAACACTTCTCGCCAATGCTCGTCTCGAACAATCAATCAACGGAGTAAAGGATCAACTCACAAATATTGAACTGGATAAGGATGATGATTCTGTTGTAGATTTTTTTGTCTAGTTAACTTTTTGTTATCAGAAGCCAATAAATTTTTAGAAAGGAACAAATCTGATATCTGTCTTACTTTGGTAAATGATAAAACTCTTTAATAGTATTTGCACTCTCTAATAGTATTGCGGTCCAGGAGAGGGTTGAAAAAAATAGTAGTGCGCACTACTATTAGAGAGAATACGGTATTTGCGGGGATCTAACAGAATTGTACTGGCACAACACAATAACCTCCATATCTTTTTACTTTTTTAAAAGATTTAAAAGTTTTTTTAGCTTACATGTTTTAAAAGATCATCCACCATTGAAAATTCCTTTTTCAAATTCTTTTTGATCGATTTCAGATGGGTGGATGTTCATCGAAACGTGAGCAATCTCCAGAATTAACTGATGAAGAAATTGCTGCAGTTCGAGAAGTTTGGGTCAAGTGAGAGAATTTGAAATCTTTTGAGCAAAACCCCAAAATCTCCCTCAAAACCAAAATGATTCTCACAATGAGCCCTTCAAGAGATTTTTATTACTTATAGTTAGGGTGAATGACTGCATATCTTAGGATTATTCAAGTTATTGAATCAAATAAATCGATTTAGAGCAAAAACAGAAGATGTTGGCAAAAAGATCCTCCAAACGTTGATTGAGAAACGACCAAAATTTGCGGAATACTTTGGTATTCACTCAGAATCTCTTGATATGAAAGCACTCACTCAAGTCAAAGAATTTCAGCTACAAGTATGTTTATAATTTAGATGGAATGTAGAAAAAGGGACTGAAAAAATCCCTTGTATGATCAAGGATATTTTCAGGCTCATCGTATTCAAAACTTTTTGGATACAGCTGTTGGATCGCTTGGATTTTGTCCGATTTCTTCGATTTATGATATGGCACATCGAGTTGGACAAATTCATTTCTATAGGTAGCAAAAATTAATTTTTGGAAATACTGGTTAACACATTGGGGACCGCGTGACCCACAAGAAAGCGCACAAGAAAGCTATCATCTGGAACCTTGTTTCACGGCTTTATTGGCTGACTGGGGTCTAAGTTGAAAGTTGTTCGAAAAACACACGGTCGCTAATGTGTTTAAACTGTGTTAAAATTAAAGCAATAGATCAGTTAACCCATTTAAACAAAATAAACTTTTAGAGGAGTGAATTTTGGGGCGGAGAACTGGTTGGTCTTCAAGAAAGTCACTGTTGATCAGGTTGGAGAAAAGGGAATTCTAAATCAAGCTCGAATTTTTTTCTGTCGCAAATCAATACTTAAATACAGTCGACTCTCTCTATAACGGAACTCTATATAGCGGAAAATTCTATATCACGAAATGGAATTTTGGCTCCAGCCGAAGCTAAGCTATATAAAACAACACTCTGTGTAACGGAAAGCTCTAACGGAAACATTTTTCGATCCCTTCCATTCCTTTATAGAGAGAGTCGACTGTATGTTACTTAGGACTTGTATACTTTAGGTAACAATTCCGCAAGATTTTCTGCATGAACTCGAGAAACGAAGAGAAGAAGAATTATTGAGGGAAACGGCAGAAAAAGAGGGAACTTTACCGAATGGGCAACAGAAATTGACGGCTGATGTATTGGCGGTGAGTTGCAAATATTACATAATAGTTTGATTTAATAATACATGCAAAATTCAGGACTTGGCCAATCCATATAATGGAGAGAATTATGTGGCAAGACTTGGATGGAATAAATTGATGACTGTGATAGTGAGAGAAATGAAAAAAGGTGAGGGTACTTCTCGTAAGAAATTCAGAAATAGTTAATTATAATACATGCTAAAAAGCTACAAATTTCTACATAAACTTTATCTAAGCATTCAAATCCCTATTCACACTACCTATTTTAGGTTTTCTCGAAGAAGCGATGAGAAATTGTCGAGAAGAAGACAATAATGCCATACTGAATGCATAACTATTTGAAAAACTCACAAACTGATTGATCTCTGAATAGTATTTTGTAAATAAAAAGTGCCTCGTTTTATTCAATGCATGATTCAGATTTCTTCAAGAAAGAGTAATCGGCAAAATCAAGGGATTCCTTGTCAATTCCATTGTAAGTTGAGCATCTTGAAGTATTCATTTGACTCGGCGGGTCCTTTTGGCGGAGTTTTCTCGTGTGGAAGTGGTCGATGAATATGAAAATAGGGAAAAGAATCTAGAAGATTTGATTAAAAAGAAAAAATGTTAGAGCAGAATTGTATATTATAAGTAATTTAACTAGAACTAGCTAAATGCATATGGAAACTTGAATGCAATTGAGCACAAAAACATTTAAGATTTGACCTAGTTGATCTTCTATTCTTGAGTAAATTTAGGCAGTTAACAAACGGATGCCTATCTCCTTTTTTCACAAACTTCTAAAAATCATTCTCATTTCCTTGTCGGCAAATATTGGACATGTCAATACGGGAATTGCATATCTGAAATATTTTAAACTATCCAATTTTGGTACTAATCAAGTTTAAAACTTTCTTACATATTCAAGAAAGCCATGAATATATCTTTCCATAAATCCGTTTGATAATCATTAACGTTTATAACATATGGTACGATAAAAATTAGACAACCAAAAATATTCATTGTTGAGGCTGAGATGAAGAAACTTTTGCATAACTAAAAGATGTCTTTTGATTGGGCCCATGTTTTACATCTGCTTACCCGGAAAACTCGAAAATTCTCGATAATCTGATATCGTTCGGATAACGAATAAATACAGATAACGCTTCGACGAAACAATTGATTGTGTTGACGTTTTGTCACTGTTACAGCATACCAGTACATCTAAAATTGATATTTATCTTTGATATTTTCATGAAAATTTGCTTACAGTGATCGCGAAGAAGTTAGACAGTAACATACAAGCGATCAAACCAAGAAGACCGCCTAATTCTAAAAGATAAATCAAGTTATTTTATCTAGAATACTCCCACCATTTAATAGGTAATAACTAGAACAAGTAGCTAGAGTTATTGTTAAAAATAGTAAACCAAAGAATATTTGCGGTCTGACAACTCGTTCATAATCATTTAGATAAATGATCGCACATAATCTCTCTAATGCAACGGAAATATTGATGAAATAAACGAAGAAAACCGTCCAGACACGAGATAAATTATATAATTGAAATATTAGATCTTTATCAGCTTTACCTAAGAAATCGTTTGTAAATGTGACATAAGGTTTCAGGTTATGAAGTCTATCTAGTACTCTATGTAGTATTATACTTTATTACAATACCGTATAACATAGTTAACTTACCGACAACTTGAATTATCCCCATTTGCTGCATGACTGTAAAATATTCAAGTATTTGTGGGGGGAGATTTACTGTGAGAACAACAATGAATAACCATGTATTGTTTGGATGAGCCATCTAAAAAATGATTACAATGATCCGCTCTTTTTGACAAACATGTACTGTCAGATATAATCTTGCCCAGGTAATAATCAAGATTATCTGCAGAGTTCCTCCAATTATTTTTACCGCATATAACAGAAGGAATTCGATCTCAACGTGGACAGGAAAAATATCATTATGGAGATTGATGAGAGTGAACATTTGTTATGGTAAGTTATGAAGATGAGATTCTCCAGAATGCCTTCCTTTTTGACTGTAAGTCTAATGTTGAATGGTGCTAAAGTAGCACAAAATTAAGCAGAACAAATTTCGATTTGGACAACAGATAAGTATCTTCAAATCAAAAATTTTTCATTTGAGCGTTTCATTTTCATTTTCAATCATTAAGTAAAAATATTTCGCCTGATGAAGGCACCTGCCAATTTTGAGCCGGACTTTTTGGAAAAAGAAAAAAAAGAAAAATAGTGTTGGCCACAAGCTATAATTTTCATTTGGGGAAATATTATTTAATAAAGGAAAAAGTGGGGTTTGGATGGAGGGGGGGTTTTTTTTTTAAATTTTTTTTTTTTTTTTTTTGTTTTTTTTTTTTTTTTTTTTTTTTTTTTTTTTATTTTTTTTTTGTTGGGTTTGGATGTTTTTTTTGTTGTTTTTGTGGTGTTTTTTTTTTTTTTTTTTTTTTTTTTTTTTTTTTTTTTTTTTTAAATTTTGGGGAAGGGGGGTTTAGTTTTTAATTTTTTTTTTTTTTTTTTTTTTTTTTTTTTTTTTTTTTTTTTTTTTTTTTTTTTTTTTTTTTTTTTTTTTTTTTTTTTTTTTTTTTTTTTTTTTTGGTTTTTTTTTTTTTTTTTTTTTTTTTTTTTTTTTGTTTGTTTGGGGAAATAGATATTAGTTAGGTATGGTTTTTAAAAAAAATGATTCTTCTTTCAGATAGGTTAACAAAATTTGCCTTTAAGGAAACCAAAACTGGTTTAGAGAACGAATTGTACAGGGTGCGCCATAATTGTCGCAACAAGGTATCACGCGCGTTCAAGGACAATAATTACTTGGCTCTTCTCAAGGATGAGCTTTTGCCTTGGGCCCGTAAACATTTTGGAAATCGCATTTGGACTTATCTTCAAGATGGCACACCGGCGCACAAATCCAAGAAAGTCTAAGAGTTCTGCCAAAACAACTTCCCGGACTTCATTTATTTCTCTGAGTGGCCACCAAGCTCTCCAGACCTCAACCCAATGGATTTTTCAGTGTGGTCGGTTCTAGAAGCCAAAGCTCGAAGAAATCACTGTTGAAAGGGTGGGAAGAGCTCGATGTAGCCTATTTGGTCGCCACCGTTGACGCCTTCCCGAAACGCCGGCGAGCCTGCTCAAATGCTAATGGTGGTCGATTCGAATTGAAATTTGATTTATAATCGTTAATGTACAATAAATATCATTCAGCTAAAAAAAATTATCTTTTTTTTCTCTTGTCTGTCTTAAAATCAGAACTTTATCTTGTTGCGACAATTATGGCGCACCCTGTCAAAACTTGGCACACAACCAAAATGAAAAACGGTATTGGCTCACAGGAAATAATAAAAAAAAGGTTTTTGAAAACGTAGTTCTCGTATCTCCAGGTTTATATGGTTGGCGTAGAGTAAAAAATTGTGTAATCATTAAAATTTGAGACATTTTAGGCTTTTACGAGTTTGATTATAGAGACAGATCTACTAGTGCGGACAGCACTTTTCAGCCACCCTGTACTGTCACTTGGTTACAGAAAGCTTTTCGATAAGAGTTAGAAATTAAATGTAAGACTAAACCTCTCCAACCTACTCTAAAAACATTCCATTTTTCTGTAGCTTTTCCATTTTGTAACGTTCGTTCATTTGTTTCATTAAAACCAATCTTTGTAAGCAATCTTTATCAGAAACACGTGTCTCGAGCAAAAGGGATAATTGTTCATCGATCAATTTCATCCTTTTTTTTGTTTTTACCCATTCTTTTTAAGATGCTCTTTTCTTGTTCTTAATTTGGAAGACCTAAACATTTTTGTGGGAGAAAGAAATGGAAAAAAGCAAAGGAAATTGGTAAAAAGAAATGAACAAGTTATGAGAACACACAAAAAAACCGGAATTTGAAAGGGAACAAAGGGGAAAATGGGAAAGAAGAAAAGTTATTTTAGAGTTGTTTGTTTTGAATTTATTCTTCCTCTTCTTCGTCTTCTCCCTCCTCCTCTTCGCCTTCTGAAATTGAAAAAAAATGAATTATACAATGCTAGGAATATGTTTTTAATGTGTAGATAAGCTATTGCATCTCAGTGTTCAAACAACTTTCCCACCTTCTTCTTCAGCTGGTTCAGCAGCAGCTGGCTCTGGTTCTGGCTCTGGCTCTGGTTCGGGTGCTGGGGCCTGGAAAAGGGAATTGTCCAAAAATCGCCAGTGAAGCATTTTTCTTAGCAGTTCTTAGCAGTTTTCTTAGCTAGGCTTAATTTTAAGCGGCCAACCTTAAATTATTAAATGATTATTTTCTTTCCATTTCCCGATTTCTCACCTCTTCTTTCTTCTCCTCTTTCTTCTCAGCTTTTTCCTTGTGTTCTCCTTTGTTCCAATCAGGCTTGTCGTCTTTTTTCACTTTCTAAAAATTGGAAAATTCTGTCAGAAATCAAAACGGAAGTATTGCCTAGAGAATAGTAGATTTCATTTCAAATCCCCATTACCTTTTCCATGATTTCTTCGATGTTTTCCTTCTTGACCACTTTGAGGTTGGCTCTAAACAGATGATATTCAAATTGTGAAGAGATTGTCGTTTAAAAGTTATTAGTTGCAGAGTTAAGTTCGCTGTCATTATTTCATTAAATTTCTTACCGGAAATCTTGTTTTTCACTTCCTTCTTTGCTGGCAGCCAATTTCTTGAATTTATTGTCGAATTTCGACACTTTCTTCAGGGTTGGCTTCACGCTGAAATTATTTGCGATAGGATTGTTAACCGGTTTAAATCAATCAAAGTAAACTTAGCTACCAAATAAAAAGTTTATAGTGAACGTAAACTTAATCAAACTCCAGCTAAGGTTTTCAAAATTTTCGTAGGGTCAAAGTTTGTTAACAATAGATAGATGTCCCACTATTTTCCGCGGAGATCGTTCACTTCAATGGTGAGGGTGTTGATTGTTTGATCGGCATCCTGGAAAAGTATTTTCAATATATGACTTCTTGAAAACTCAACAAAAGTATATTGCTCTGAACTAAAAGATAGCTATTCCCGCTTAGATAATATTAACTTGATTTTTTTCATAAAACTTGAAAAGTCACCTTGACCAACTGGAGGACGTCATATTTGGAATCCTCGAGGGCGCACACCTGAAAAGATTAATGAAATTTGATGCAGTAAAAATTTTTTAAAGTTGATCTAAAAAAGTTTGGCTTAAAGGGTAATGCATATCTATCCATTTGGTCAAATTATACTATTGGGGATTTTTTAGGTTTGACTTTTTCTTACTGGGAGAAGACCTGAAAATTTGTAACCGCGGGCATTCTGGGGATGGTGAATCTGAATCCGTTATTAGATTTTAAGCGAGCCACTACGGTCGCTCGCCGCTATGGTCGCAAAAGTTTCTAAAAACTTGGGTAATGAGAACAAAATGGAGAGGAAAGGCAAAACCGAATTTGGGTTCTGTCCTATATCCCGAAAGGCCGTGTGCCAGAACCGGCGCGATTATGTAAACATGAAAATTTTCGCGTTTTTGCAATCGCGCGCCTTCTGGCACTTGGGGGTCGCATTTGGGTAATTAAATCGAATGAAATATCTAAAAATAGAGCAGCTCGCTTTAAAAACTAAGAATTCGAATTCCTTACCTTCGAAAACCCCTGACTGCGAATTTTCAGCTCAATTGGCTTCAAAGAAGTACTAAATTTGCGTATGGCCCACCAGTGGGTCAATGCTTTGGTCAAGAACAAGAATGTGTTAATAGCAAACCTTGGCAAAGAGGTCATTATAGATCGATTCGAGTTTTCCATGATCTTCAATCGAATCGATATCAACAAGAGCGGGACAACGAGAGGCCAAAGCCTGCAATTGAATTGAATGTTCGATAACAAAAAGACTACTAGAGTTGGTAGAAAGTTGTTAAAAACTGCTGATCTTGACCACAGTTAACCTGTCTTAAAATGAAAGACATTAAAAAAATGCTAAATGATGTTTTCTATTAAAATCTTTTCATTTTTCCCACCTGTTGTCTCTCTTGTTCTTTCTTCAATTGTTGTTGCTTGAGATCTTCAGCCGCCTTCATCATGAGCAATTTCTGGAATAAACCATAGTTTTGTAATATTGCATAGACTTTATCCAAACACTTATTCAATCAATATTCCAAATTTCTTTCCTCTATATTTTTTATTTTTAACTTACTCTGAGCTTCTTCTTTCTTTCGGGAGTCAAGAATCCTTTCTTTGCTTTCTTTCCAGCTTTTCCTGATTCCTCGAGCCGCTTGCGGACCTAAACGGACTTAAATTGTTATTGAAAATTTTATAAAATTATTTATGCAAGGCGCTTTTTGTTCTTTCTCTTCGAAAAATCTTGTTTTTTAAAGTTTTTATTCAAAGCTGAATTTTGACATTGATAGAAAACCTAGGTGAAATTTATTCAGTTCAGAAAGAAACGTTTGACTTTCCTTTTTTGGTTTCCGGGGATATCGAACAATTACCCCCACCCCACCGGCGATTTTGTATGGATGGGGGTAATAGTTCTATGGTGGGGGTAATTGTTCGGTTTTCCCTGTTTCTGTTCTTGTCATTTGTTTCATTTTAATTTCAAACCTCGGCTTTCTTTTGCTCTCGCTCTGCATTTTTGCGTTGTGCTTCCTGAAATTTGAGTTGATTTCATGAATTGACAAAAGTTACCGTACCTCGTCAGCCATTTTCTCTGGCTTAGGTTTCCGGGAACCCTAAAATAAAATTTTCTAGTAAGTCGGAGGCGTCTTGAATAGATGAACAAACAAAAATAGGGAAATGATCAGTGTAAAAAATTACAAGCGAAACACAATAAGCAAAATGTCGAAAATGGAATCGAAGTTTGTTTGAACGGCAAAAGATGCGCGTCATTGTGAAATAAAATTGTCGTTTTGATGTACGATGAAATGACGACATGACTTTTGAAACAGCAAACGGGATGCGATAAAAAGCCACACACGAAATATTTTTAAACTTTCATGTAGATATCTAATACAATATGCTAAAGATACGATAAAACAGAGAGACGAGCCATTTATAATAGAGTTGTTGAAAAATAAAGTAATAAAAAAGATATCGTAGATATGAATGAGACGTGGCTCTGTATCAGTTGGGATCTCTTCCCGATCCTGTCCATTCTGTCAGATTCTCCATCCTTCCCATCCCCCATCCTCCCCATTTCCCCAAAAACCAATCGAGTAATATCCCACGCCTCCTTTTTGTGTGAAAGAGAGATTTCCTTCAATATCCTCTCATTTCATCCAATCTCTCAATCTTCCAGATCTAAAGAGAGTTTGGGTCTCTTTTAGAAGAAACGATCTAGAGGGGATCACGTTGTAAACCTTTTCTTTATCCCTCTCAATTGGTGAAAAGAGATTGGAGGAGAACGAGGTGGAAAAGAGAGGAAAGAAAATAACAAAAGACAGCTAGGGTCCCTCGGTTTTGGTCTTTTTTTTAACATGATCATTCTCACTTCTCTTTTCTTTTCTTTATGTTTGATTCTCGACCCGGATTTTTGGATCAAGCGAAACAAAAGTCGAGAGGGACCAAGAGTGATAAATGACACGAGAAACAATCGAACACTTTAAAGAGCATCGATTGGATAGCATGGTGTGTAGTTACACAAAAATAGATGTAGCAAAGAAAATTGTGGAGGAATTGTAAAAGTAAAAAACATCAAGCAATTAAAAAGCAAAAACGAAAGTTTTGTATAATATAATAAGAAACTTCAATCATAGACTTTGTTTTATGGGTAAAACGCTTATTATAGTACACCAATTACGTTGGGCACCCGCTACGCTGCCGCTTTACTAAACCGGTTGTTTCACCTATTATACTTTTTAGAATTGAAATACAATTCCTGACATGAATTGTTGCATCTCATTGCAACAAAGTTGTAAATTGATGAAAAATTAGCATGATTGTCCGAAATTACTAAAAACTAACGGTAAACGCTCACTAACGGTCGCCTTTTCCACTGGGGAGGCTCACATTTTCCACGCAATCTAAGTCCCGCCACTTTTTTTCAATGGCTGCACACAGACAGACGGACAGACGTCGCTTCTGCTTTATATATATATAGAAAGGGCTTTATATATATAGAAAAGGCTAAGAGAAAGAGTTAGTGCTATAGAAAGGGCTTCTCGATTTGTTCGACCTTGAGCAAGGCATCTGTGTCAAAATGTGACTAGTGATAATTTCTTTTTCATTTAAAAACTGGTAATCAGTTGTTTGTGGGGGTGGTTATCGACAAAAGAGATTGGACCCAACTTTTTATCAGTTCTCTGGTTACATCGTGGGTTGGAGTGAAAGTTTGGACGAGATGAAGAAAAGATTCTCTCTTTGAGATTTGAGGTGGGCATTTGGTGGATAAAGAAATGATGATTGGTGGGTGACATTCGGAGGAAAGGGAGAAGAAGGAAGGACGCCTGTTCATCCCTCACAAAGCTCTTGGTTGGTTTGGGTTACTTTTAGAGGATATCGTTTTGCACTCATTGAAATGAGATCCTTGCGAGAAAACAAGATTAGTTTTCAGATCAAATTACAAAATATGGCGTGTATACGGTAAATGACAGACGATTGGAGAAAGATTTCCGAATGTGTTTACAGAAAGATTCCAATGTGCACACAAAATAATAAAATAATTTGTCAAACTCTGTTTAATGGTAAGATTAGTTTGACTTAGAACTGTTTTCCATTAAATAAACCAGTTCTAAATCGTTACTCACATAATCAGCCAATCCAGTTAACCCCAATGCCTATTACCAGTTTCAAGAAGGCCAATTTCCAATATTTTTACTTTATATGTAACTATTGTTTTATTTTTATAATTGAACTATTGTTAATATCAAGCTTAGAGATATTAAATGATAGTCTTTTACTAGTTGTAAAACTAGAACCACATCTTCATATAATTAGTGCTTTTCACTAGAATGTTGATTTTGTGCACTCTTTTTATTTTTCTTCATAGTTTTTGTTTTTTCGTATCTCGTTTTTCATTTCATCAATTTCCTGGAGATCCGATGTAGTGACATCTTCTCTTTATTTCTTTGCAATTTAAATGGATTTCAAAAAATTCTCGTGTAATTGTGACTTCTTTTAGCAATATTAGACTTGGATCTCTCCCGCCATTTATCTAGTATCCATTTACCCTCGTTATGAGTCTTCATCTAGCAGTCTAAATAGACTGATTTTATTTTATTCTTGTTATTTTAGACCTTTTCTTTTCTGTGCATTCCGCGCATTCTTCTAAATCTTTCATAGAATTTTGTGTCCGCCATCACGAACATTTTCCCAGCTGAACACCAAAAACCTCTAAAGGCTAAAAATTGTCGAGACCTCTCTTTTAAAATGTAAAGTCCTTTTTGTATTGAATGTGCGTGAATTTAATCATTTTCTCTTTTTTGAGTTCAAAAGAAAAATCGGTGTGAGATTCAATTTCATCGGGCTGAGATTATAAGATTAGTGACACCTTTGATGGGAAAAGGAGGTGGGAAATCTTTAGAAAAGAACACACAAAACTTAGCTCTGAATTGAGGTTTTGAATTTAGCTGTATTTAGCTTTATTATAGTAGACCTTTTAAATATTCTTACCAGCTTTATATCTTTGCAATTTTTAGAAGAACTTTATCTGATTGACGTCATGATTTCCGGGTGAACAGGTGTTCAGCAGAAAACCATTTAATAAAAAAGTTCATTAAAAGTTTTGAATGAAAAATGGAAATAATCCAAATTAATCTTCGATACAAATATTAGAAAATGTCAAATAAAAATTTAGTGATTGTTTCTTGAGACTACGATAATTGCTTTTAAGTCTAGCATTAATTATTGAGTTTCCTCTTTACGTGTCTTTTCAATGACATATAAATCTCCAAAAGTTACAGTAATCCCCAAGGAGATCAATCAATAAGAAGATGCAATTATTTATGGCAATCTTTTTATTTTCTCTTCTTTCTTTCATTCATCCGATTGATGGATTCCGTGGTGGATATGGCCGTCCATTATATGGTTTGTTTCATTCAATTAGGCTTTTTGTTTCACATTTGATTTATTAGCTTCATTCGTGATTTTTGGCTTTTTATATCGTTTATCTTTATGTTATGACTTTAGTTAAACAAGTCACAAATAAGCACGATTCAATGGAAAAAGAAAGAACGAAAAATAATGATGAATTGGACGATCAAAGGGTTTTCTCAATGCCTGTTTCATTTGGAATTCCGCTCGAGATGTTTGAAACACTTCATAAAGCAGCGAGAATACATAGAAGAAATGGTGGTCAGTCAATTGATTATTGAGGGAAATGTGTGATGCATGTACTCACTTACCCACATCTTATCGACTAACAAAGCTTTGTTGTTCATGTATCCAACGAAAAATTGTTGTCTGGATTTGCTCACAATCAGCTTTAGACTTTGAAAAGAAATCTAGCAGGCTTTACGGTGAAGTGTTTTTGTTTATTTCTTTTAGAATTATACATGTTTACCATGTTTAAAATTCTAAATCTTCAGCAGCTTTTTATCTTTTTTAAGAACGATCTTATTTGATTCAGCTTCAAACGGCTTGAGTGATATGGATGAGGGTTCTTCTCCATCAAATATCCATCGTTTCGCCGCTTTTGGTTCAAAAGGGATGAGATCTTCGATGATGATGGGAAAAAGAAGAAAATGAAATGAAAGCTTATGATAAATAATTTCTGTTTTTGTTTGAATGTGGAAAATAACATTTATTTGTCTCAATTGATCTTCACAGCAATTTTAGCTTTGATTGAAAATATCCGACTTGTGTTGATAATATGAAGAATGATCGGAGATTTTGATAGGGTTCTGAAAATCGTAAATAGTAATCCTTTTGAAAATATTGAAATAAATAGCCACAAACATGAAACAACTTTGTTCACTTATTACTAAATAGTTCAAAGTCTTATACACAGAAATACCTAATAGAAACGACGCCAGTTACGGGTAATTTCGAGGTTGAATACTTGAATCGGGGTGTCAAATCCTCGTCATCTGGAATGAAATTTAATTTCTGTTAGTTAATTTATCTCAAAAACCTTTTTGAAACCAGCATTGTGCCTCTCCATTTAATGAAATCTCATAAGTGAGACATTTTCCATCAGATTCAAATTCGATGACAGTCTCATCTCCAGCTTTGACAGTCACCGATTTCATATCTGGAGTTAAACCCCGGGATATCCAGAAATCATCAAAATTCTAAAGTTTTCCGAAAATCTACAACAAAATTTATATATTACTGACCATTTCGTCTTTTTCAGTGATTTTCTCAGCTGGTTGAGAGCAATTTGTCAAACAACCGGGTGGAGGCTAAAAATTGTATCGGATCTTTAGGTTTTGCCATTTAAATCTTTACCATTCTATTCCCACCAAATCCTTGTGGAATCGCTTTTATATCCAGATATTCTTCAAGATGTGAGGGCAATTTTGAGGCAAATGCGAATCGAGAATGGACATGAGAAGGGAGAAGAAGTGAAGCTACCTGAATAAGTGCTCAGGCTCAGGCTATTAGAAAATTAGGAAATTATATTAAAATTAGGAACTTTAGTATGAATTTTCTTGCTTATCGTTTACTTATCAAGCAATAAGTACCTTCCAAACAAGAGATAGCATCATTGGAGGATTGACG
This sequence comes from Mesorhabditis belari, assembly GCA_958450365.1. NCBI lineage: Eukaryota > Metazoa > Nematoda > Chromadorea > Rhabditida > Rhabditidae > Mesorhabditis > Mesorhabditis belari. Next base: position 85,033 of record CAUEEP010000909.1, read on the forward strand.
ATAATCACCTGTTTCAGCAATTCTGCATAGTACTCAAGCCAAATGTTTATCCTAGCCTGTAAGTGATCTCATTTGATGTGTGGCCTTTTTATCACAAACCTGCATGAGTGAATTGATTGCCGAAGTTGGATTCATGTAGGGTCCAACTGCCATACCCTGTAAATGCTTTGTGAAGAAAATGTTATCAAATACTTAAGCTGAACTCACTTTCATATCAAAAATGCAAATTCCATGTGACGGTCTCCCAGATTTCTTTTCATGTTCAAGTACAAGATTCTGGAAATATTCGCAGTATCCCATAAATGACCGAAGATATTCATCGACACTCACTGCTTTCACAAACTAAAACTTTTCACTTGAATTAAAAATGCAAAAATGATTTCACTCGTTTTGGATCTTCAACACTCATTTCCACAAAAACAATTCCATTATCTTTTTTGTTTATCCAAGAAATATCCAAGGGGCTTTGACGAGAGAAGCGGCCACAAGAAGTCGATTCTGAAAAGAAAATGATTAATCAATTATTTTATGAGTTAACGATAATTCGTTCGATATTCCGTTCTCTGAAATTTTTCCAACCTTGTTCTTTGTAGAATTTTTCCACTTTTTGTGCACTGTCGTATCCCAAGTTTTGCCGAATTTTTGAGTACTCCAGATATTTTATACTCGCTCGTTCAATATTCTAAACAATTGATTGTAACAATGACTCATTTAACCAACACTATTATAAGCTGTTAACCATCTCTTCAAATGATATTCAGTGTCATGTTCTTGTGAAAGATTCGATCCAAGAACTTCACGGAGTTTAGTTATTGATTCATTCATCTTTTGATGCACTAAAAGTGAGCTGATTGTCAATATCCAAATAGGAAAGATTGGTGTTAAAGCTGAAAAGGTATTGGCCTATAGCACAAAACAAGAAACTCAAATGGCATTAATTTCAAGTAAAAGTGAGTCAAATTTGATTTCTAAGAGGTGTAATAACACACAAAATAACAAAAATAAGGGATTTGAAGACAGAAAGAAGAAGAAAATTTAGAGCTACCCGTCATTTGTGGATGAAAAGAAAGAAAAGAAAAGAGAACCGGTCCATGTCCCCATCCTCCCCATTGCATCCCTCCCCTTCCCCATCCTCCCTATTCCCTCCTAACCCCTTTTTTCTCATCTCCTTTATTTTCTTCTTTACCCATTCCCTCATCTTTCCTTTTTGGGTCAGATCCTTCAGGTAGCTTTCATTCTAATTTACACAAAAATTCATTCTTTCGTTAACAGAAGAAGATCGATGATTGGTCAATTTCTCACAAGAAAACTTGAGAGATGGTTGGACTCTAAGCTATCGCCAAAAGTCCAAAATCTAAAAGCTACATGTCAAATGTAGAGACTGTATGTTGTAAGGATTACAGGTTACTTATCAATGAACGATCTCAAATTTTAACCAGGTATACAAAGAAAAAAAAGAAAATGTGTCTAGCGGTTGTCAACAAAAATTCGAGTAAAAATGAGGCGTGAGAGTGCACCGAGAAAAACATGTTTATCTCTCTTTCGCTATAAAATCTCGTATCACTCTCGTTTTCGCAATTTTTCGTTTGTTTCAAATATCGATGACCGCATCGAGAATAATATCAAAAACAACATGAACTAGGCAAAATTTTCTTTCAATTGTGCATGTTTGTCTAACTTTAGGCTGTCAATTTGTGAAAAGTTGTCTTTAATTTTCAAAATCAACTTTGCATCTTTTTGTTTTTCAAATATATATTAACTTTAGCAATTCACATGATTCAACCACACAAAACACATTAAATACAAATCAAGGACAGATAACAAACACACACAAAACCCTTCATTTCCATTTAAAAATCCCATCCCAAAAATCGAAAACCAAATCGGTTTTTTGATAGGATATGTGGTGTCTCTTCTTTCTTTGAATTCCTTTCAATTGGATCATTTTCTTCTTCAAACTCCAAACTTCCCGAATTCAATTGAAAAGCCTCATCCTGATCCAATAATATTTCAGGCGGTGTCCAATCATCTGGGGCAATTGGTCGTTCTCCTATGCTACCAGTTATACTGAAAATATGATTTTTGATTAGAAATTGAAATGTATTGAAATGTAAAATCAATTCATTTCAAAATTGAGAAACTCACTTGCAAACGAGATCCCATAGTGCTTGCACAATTTCTTTTCTGCTTTTCGTCGGTGTCAAATTCATCTCTTCCATCTTTGGCCAAATCGAATTTGGATCAACCTGAAAAGAAGTTTTTGGTTCGTTTTGTTATTCTTACATCAGCATCCTTCTGTGAGAATTTATAAGGCAAGAGGTAATGAACAAAGCTGTAAAGTTGAGTGCGTTTAAACTCTGGTGCTTCTTCGCCATACCTAAATTTTTGTATTGAACAATGTCTGATTTCTATTTGATATGCAGTAGCGCTCAAAATGATTTAGACGGTGCAGCTTTTTTCTCTTTGTGGGATCGATAGATCGACTTGCACTCAAAAACAAAATTGTACCTTGATCAGTTTTTAATATTATGTGGTTAAAAATGACCAAATAACAGTCAAAAATGGCCTTTTTTGAACTTTTTGAGGAGTTGTGTACGCGTGCCGTGCCAGAACACATTTAAAACACTTTTTAGACTGAAAAATACATGGAAAATCCGAATTTGAGGCCAGATTTGCTCAAAAATGCCTAGTTAAAAAGTGGAAAAATTTGACCTTGCGACCAAAAAAACTCAAGAGAATCAAAAATTTTATGGTAAGATAAGAAATAAGAGCTTTTAAGATAAGATCTTTTGGGCTGACCGATAAGTTCCTACAATTTTTTATCAACTTTTAAAGTGCAATTTCTCAAAAACCAAAACATCAATTTTTCTAAAATTTTGCAACAAGTAAAACCTATCATTGAAAAAGTTTTTGCCAAAATATGAGAGCAATCTAGCAGCCAGATTTGAAGATTTCATTAGTTGATTGGTTCCTGGCGCCTTTTGAGGGAACTGTCTTCAATCGAGTCTTTTCATAGTCCAGTTTTTAGATAAAATGATGGACTCAAAAACAGAATGAAGTAAACAAGACTGGAAACTTTTCTGGTGGAACCGTTTTTCATATAAAGCTTTAGCTTTAAAAAACGCATCTTTCTTTTGACTTGTCAGTGTAAAAATCGAAAACTCGAAAAAAGCAAAATCTTTAAATGAGCTTCTTTATCGAAAGTGTGTGGCTAAAAGCAGACATAATAAAATTCTGACATGGGTTTGTGGTCACCCATTTATTTTGAATATTGTTTTTACGCTGGAAAAATAGATTTTAACTTACTGTTGCAATCACTTTTTTTCTATTTTATAAAAGTAACACGGAAAAGGAAAACTCATCTTTTGGCAAAAAAACTTTCTACCTTTATTAAAAGTTACTATAAAATTTTCAGAAAGATTGATGGTGGGGTTTTTGAGAAATTACACTTTAAAAGTTAATAAAAAATTCTTCGGACTAGTCGGCCAGCCTAATAGAGAAGAACTTTTAAGCTCATAATATTAGAAACTGATCAAGATACAACTTTGTTTTTAGTGTAAAAGATTACTTTTTCCGTAAAAAACTTACTTTGGTGTCAATGGCATCCAAATCATGACTTGTTTTGCAGCCACGTTATAGTCGGTTAGATTCACTCCTCTTCGACAAACACATCCCTTCTGTTCAATGAAAAGACTCGTTCTGTTGATGATTCTAAAGATTCATCATGAAAACCGAATCTAGTAAACCAAGTGATTCTAAAAAAGAATTTTAAATAAAAGAGGCGCTCACTTTTGCATTGAAGTAACATTTAATGAGCCAGGCTTTAAGCCATTGACTGTACTGGCAATTAGAAGTGATTGATCTTGACAGAATTGTGGGAGAACTCCTTTGTATGTATCTTTGTAATATGTTTGACCTAAAATTGAAAATAATTCCTAAAAATTAGCAAATAACTAATTGTAAGGGAAACTTTTACTCATTTTATTTTGCCTTGAATCTCCCAATGATTTGATTATTTCCTTACCTGTAACCCTTGTATTCCATTCTTTCCACTGGCTTTGATCATTACAAAAATCAGACGCATTCACAATATTTTTTGACATTGAGAGTTTTTCGTAGAAATTTGTGAGTACATCGTACACCTAGATTGTTTCAGATGGTATTCCTTCTTTAGCTTTATTTTTGGGAAAAACATTGAAACCAACTCACCAAAGTAATATCTTCTTGATCAGAAAAACATCCGTCAATCATGAACATGATATCAAGGCGAGCATTCATTGTGCAAAGTTCATATTTGGGGGGTGCTAGAAAGTTTTACCTTTTCTTTTACTAGACTTATTAAAATACGTTCACAGAATGGTCCAATGAAACCTTTCTGACAATTACACACAGTTCCATCACGGATTCCCCCATGTTCGCATGTTGGGATCTAAAGAGAAAAATGAAATTCGGGCACGAAATCTACAAACAATCCGCTTATTTTTTTGTTTTCCGTGTCGTGTTAAATGATAAAAAGTGCAAAGTTACTTTCAAAATCGAAAATATGTTCTACTACAAACCGTGCAATCATACCCACTCCATCCATTATCGCAATCACAGATTTCTCCACCATATTTACCATTTTTACACCCTAAAATTATTTTTTTGTGAAAGTTTCATTATTTTGAAGTTATTTCACCTACATGTTGTTAGATTGATGCATGGCATGTAGGTCATCTTTTGTACAACCTTTGTGTCATCCTCTTTTGATGGGGAATTAATCTGAAATGCAATACTTCAGAAGATTCAATTGTATTTTACAAACCCTTATCACAAATCCTTCAGTGCCATTTTCACACAAAAGCATTTTTGGTAAAAATGGGTAAGTACATTGAGTATCGCTGAGATTGTGATTCAATGCAACACGATTGGTGCCCGGGATTGTGTAATCGATTGTGTAAAGGGCTTTGTCATTCTCGGTCACCGTCCATTGTTGTGCATTTTGGAAGAACTGAAATGGAAATGATAAACGATAAGAATTCAATCAAATTGCTCAAAGTGTCACTTCAAGCACTGACATCAGCTGCATAAGAAGACTCAGGGTCGGTATAGGGAGACACAATAGCTCCATTCCATTTTATATTCAGGTAGTTGTCATCTAAAAACATCAATATTTGAAGAGCTAACATTTTCCATTAATTTCTCTCAAAAAAACACTAAAGTAAGTCTATTTTGACTATTTCATTCTCCAAAACATGCAAACTTGTGAAAATTACCTTATCTTTCTACAGGTTTCAACGGATTAGTCTAAAAAACCACATTTTACTTAACAAAGAGCTTTCAATTTCAAAACAAACATTGTGCATTCATCACTGAAGAGAGAGATTCTTGATCCTCGTCATTACTCGCAATTCCATATGCAACTTGTTCTTCACCCAGAACTTCAATAGAATATCCACAGGCGGCTTCGTTAGATGGGGTGAATGTGAATGTGTAACTTGTTCCACTCTCAAGTCGGTCTAAACCTTTTTGTTGTGGGCAAAAATAAAGCTATTTTCTCACCAAATGATTGTAGGCCTGGTACAATAGGTGTTGGTAAAACTGAAAAACTAACAATAGTTTTTGAATTCTCAAAAGAATCAATGAAAAAGCTTAAACCTGGGGTTTTTTGACTAGCGGCGACTGTGACTTCCAAACCAATAGTAGAAAGAAACCAGCCCGAATTTTGGGGAATGAACAGCTAAAATCAGAAGTTTTAGCAATACCTGTAGCCCACCCCATAATGACGGCGGGTGCGAGTCTAGCTGGACGGTTTTCCGACATTGGTTAGCTACAATGCGCGCTAGATACAAAAATGCGAAATTCGGGTTTTTTGCCGCATTTTGGTACGGGGCTTGCAAAAAGAACCTCGTCGCGCGACGCGGGGGGGGATTAATCTACGTAGTTAAAGCAACCTTTCAAGGTTGTAAAATGTCTTTCATTTCGCTTACCGTTTTGTTGTCTGGCGAACAATCGGAGCTGTAGTCAATAGTTGTCAAAATTGGCGCGAATTGATTATCTCTTGGCAATGATGGGTAAATGTACCTTCCAATCACCTAAAAATAATATTTTTGCCTTCAGAAAAGATGATACAATTTGAAAAAAATACCTGTTGGAAATCAGTAACACCAGCTAACTGAATTGGGATAGAAACAGAGAGCAAACCCAATTTGTTCAATAACGGGTCACCACCAAGCTAAAGTTTGGAACTACTTTGAAACTTTTAGCCATTTAGCTAACCGGTGTTGTTTGATCGGTGATATAGATCCGAATATCAGCTCTTCGATCAGCAATCAATTTGAAGAGTTTCCGCTGAGGATCATCAGTTGGTTTTCCATTTTCCCATACCGATGATGTCACCCAAATCAAAAGAGAACGATCGGTTGTCTAAAAGTAAAATTTTCTGCAAAAAGTAGTCTAACTCTTTTGAAGCTTTACTCAAAATGAAATCATATAAATTGGTAACATTTGATTGTTTGTTACTAACTTGTAAATTGAGAGCTGTAATGAGGGCTCGTTCGCTGGTTGTTCCATCATAAGTTGTCCATTTCGTCCCATCATTCAAAGCATTCTTTAATGATTTTGGATCGGTTGTTGCAAGTCTGCTTTTCATTCCATCATTTCCATCTGAAAAGTTCTTCTATTTGTTGGATCGATTGCTACAAAACTAACGGGTGACGAGAACAATTTGTGTCGATTGGAATTTAGCTTCAAATTCATCTCGACTCATTTTATTAACATCATCAATCCATGTTTTAATTTTGTCCCAAACACTTTTCGATTCCTCGATCACGAAAATTAAAGAGCCAATTTTTGAGCGATATTCGGGGAAAATTACATCTTCAGGACGGCATGTTTTGTTTGTATCTAGAAAAAATATGCAACCGTGTCAATGAAATTTGTATGAAGCTTGTATGAAAAGATTTTTCTTTACTATGAAGAGAGTTTACCATATTCACAGAAGAATCCTCTTGTGTTGTTTGGACAATCACATGTATGTCCACTTAAAGCTATTCCATCATTTTGACAATCAGGCATATCACATAATTGCCCCGTCCATCCAGCTTTACATTCACATAGGCCTTTATCTTTGTACTAAAAGAAATTTTTTCAAAGTCAACACATTATACTTAAAAAGAACTGTAAAGCCCAGTTGGACTTTAAAATATACCAAAAGACAAAATATCCAGCTTTTTTGGCCGAAACTTGTTCGGCCAATGAATTCTCAGTTGTCAGTTGTCAGTTGTCAGTTCTAACCCACCGGTTCACCGTGCGCTCCACAAAAATTGTTTTCTTCAGGATTTTCTTGATTACAAACAAAGGAAAACGTTCTTGTAGTCCAAGTTTTCTGCTCGGAAAGCTCAAGGAATCAAATAAATTTTGAATTGTTTTAAAATAAACCTGTAGTTGATAAATTCTCCCCGGCTGAGAGCATACCCAATTGTAGCTAAAATAATACAAAAAGGCAAAGTCGCCGTCACAGTCGTTTTTGATAATAGAACCGCTAGTTTGAAGGGGTTTCTGAAATTTCATTGATTTTCTCAGCACAGACTCAAAGTTTTACATAATCCTTGGCACTGTTTGTTTGAAGAGAAATTGTGAATGTTGCATTCCCTGTTAGAAGATCAAGATTGGTAGCGAAAACGGGAAATTGAATAGGAGTACCTAAGCATTTATTAATTTGGATTTGAATACTGTATTGAATTAGAAAAAATCTCACTGATATTATTTTTTCAATTTAAAACCAACCAAAGATTGGTCCATACATATCACCATCTTTTTCGTCTTTATTCCCTGAAGCAAACGCAATAGAATGCAACGATGGAACCGTCGTGTAGACTCGAATCGATAAATGTTCTCCATTCACAATTGGATAATAAATTTTCATGTAATAGGTCTCTGAAATTATTAACTGGTTACACAATTACAATCATTGCTTTGATCTATAAAGAACACAAAAAATTACTGGAAGTGGTTACTGGTCCAAACTGGAAAATTTGCATCTGTTTGTCACTTGGGGAATACTCATACTTTTCCTAGATCATTTCCGCTGATTGCAACATCCGCTGAAAATTTTCTTGTAATGATCCATTTGATTGAAAGGCGACTCACGAATTGTCGTAGCCGAACTATCAAGAACCACATAAATCGTTTCATTGATTTGTAATTGTAATGGAGTAATGGTTTCAATCATGTCACTCAATTCTTGACTGTACACCAACTCTTTTCCGAAAAACCAATCAAAGTTGTTGATGAACTGAAATGTTTAGCTAGTAAAAGCAAAGTATTGTTTTAAACACTTACCTTTGCCGCTTCTTGTGCATTATCAAAAAGATGTGAGAGTCCACCAGTGCCAGCAGCTAATTTCTTTGAGGCTTCATCAAATTCCTTAGCGGAAGTAGGAGTAGGAGTGGGACTTTCGTTTTTAATCCACAACCAATGAAGCTAAAGCAGATTTCTGCAAAAGTGACATCTCAAAATTATCGTAAATTTAGCTTTCAATGTAGAAATAACAAAACTTTGAATGATGAACTTCTAATGAATGAGTAATAAGTAATGAGACTTTCAACACAAATCTTCCCGCACCCTGATCCGTTGCTTGTAGAGATAGCCAAACATATCGAATTCGGGAGTTGTCTCAGTAAACTCAAACACACTCGATGATAATCCAACCACAAACAAATCATAGAATAATGCGTCACGATTGATTTCTGTTGCATTTTTGATGGCATTGTAGAAATTGGTTTTTGTCGATGGGTTTTCTGAGCCAATATTATTCAAAATGTTGCCCATTACAGTGCCAATGTCTCCAGTAGCAGAAAACTAAAATTTATTCGTTTTAAAATAGTCTCCCCAACTTGAATCAATTTCTCAGCAATATCAATACAGTCGACTCTCTCTATAACGGAATGAAACTTTGGTCCGGGCCGACGCTAAGCTATATATAACGGCACTCTATATAACGGAAAAATTTTTTGGTCCCTTCCATTCCGTTATAGAGTGAGTCGACTGTAGTTTGGCTTTTTACCGTATATCCTTTGTCTCCATTGACAACATTTGTGATAGCAATAGTATCAGGCGTGAAAATGGTAAGAAACTTCCCAAAAATATTACCCGGGCCTAAAAATTAGTTTGCTCTAATGTTAGTTTTATTTCCCACCTATCAAGAAATCGTTTGTGATTTTTGGATTGTCCTCGATAACAAATCCAATGATCTGCTTTCCCTGATTCACATATTTTGTTCGTTCCGGTTCCGGTGGTTCAAAGCATTCTGAAAGCAACCCTTTTTTGGCATTCAAAATAAACGCAACCAACTTATCTCAAGAATCTATCATTCCAAAATATTATCCTCAACAGCTAATACTTACTGGTCGTATCCGCTCTACTTTTTGGTGTCCATTTTTCATCATTTCTCTGATGATTGTCGAAAATGTTTGGTGGAATGCTTGTTCCTAAAAAAATTATTCATTTTCAAATAATTTTAATTAAATCCCACCATAAATTGCATCTCCACAATAAAATGGAATCATTCCTGTACTTTCTGCTTCTTTTCCATCCGACACCTAGAGTTTTTTTGCTCAAGTACTGCACTGTGTCACATTACATAATTGTTCGCTAACATGTAGTGAAAGTATATGATCAGAAATGAAAATATATGATTATATGTTACTTACCTGAATCCATGTGGATCCTTGTGTGCAACTCTTGATTGTTCCAATAATTGATTGATACAGACATGTATCTCCATCATTTCTTTTCATTGTTCCATCATTTTTTGCGATCACCCAATTGCCCACTTTTTGTCCTCTCATTGAGATGTTTAATCCCGCACTTACCAACATGTTTGGTCCATCTATAATAAATGGGGTTTAGGTAGGTAAGAGTTGTGCAAAAAATTATTCACAATCAGTTTGAAGCTATAGGCTCAGCAGTTTTTTCGTACTTGGTGATATTCCTTGAATTGGCACAGCGTGTGGATGAGATGCATCGACTTGAATTGCTGTAGAAATGGCCAAAGATAATGGATAAGATGGTTGACCGTATACCTGAATATCACTTTCGTTTGCATATTCTGAATGCAATCTATGCATCACAAAATTTTCTGGCTTTATCCCAAAATAAGGGTCCAAGAAAAAACAAGGGTTCGAACTCTGAAATTCTAAAACTCATTTTTATTTACTCAAACCTTAACTGTAGCAATAGGTATATTTTTAATGAAGAGATTACCCTCAATTGCAATGTGATGAATTCGAGTGGGGTTTTCAAGCGATTTTAGAAGTTTTGGTTCTCGATTGCAATCCCTCCAGTGAAAAAACTCCGCATCCAAGCCCATCTCTCCCGAATTCACCACAACAGAGCTCAACTCAAACGAACTCATTTCCTGCAATTCCCAAAACGACCAGAGCTACCACCACCAACTTCCAGATCGTTCCGGATCCTTCCTTATCCGAGTCCAATTCGTCCGGATTCGCTTCATCCAAAACCAATTCCCCCAGATCTACCTCATCTTCAAGACGAACAGAAAGGAAGAAATATCAATGAAGGTAGAGACATGCCAATTGATGGTAAATTCTTTATTAAAAGTAGAGTAGAACGGAATATCTTTATTAAAAGTATACTTATGGTTATGGTTAAGGTTTGAGTAAATAGCAAATGAATTTTGGAGTTTGAATCCTTATTTTTTCTGGGACCCTTATTTTGGGATAGAGCCAATTTTCTTACTCGAACACCGCGCACTGGACCATTTGAAGTAGTTTGCAGCATGGCATACATTGATTTGGTACTGTTCAGATCAAGCGTGTAGATCTAAAACAAGGTTTTATCTTCATACTTAATTTCATAATTTTTGTTGTACCAAACAAATGACCCTGGTAGTTTACTTATTAAAAAGTGTTGTTACTGTCAAACCTTTGTAAACCCAGCATCAGTGAGGGTCATCTCAAATGAATCAATGCGCTTGGGTTCAGGCAAAATAAATGAAATGAAAAAAGAGAGATCGGCTAAAAATGATGAACGATGAAAATATTGAAGAAGAAAAGATTTACCTGTATCATTGGTTCGGAACGTGAAGTAGAATACTCCATTTTCCGAGTGATAGTATGTCGGATCGGGTGTTGGATCAAAGTGAATAGGATACGATGTGGTGATCACATTGTGAACGATATCCAAAGCCTATAATCATAAAGGGTAATCATGAAAGGAGGTGCATACCAACGCAGTATAGCTATAGTTTACAACATACCTCCGATACAGAAACATTTCCCATCAGAGCGTTTTGTTGATAATTGTATGGTGTCACGTAGAATCCTCCCGTTGCTGCAGCAAATTCCCCATATTCGGCAAACCCATTTTGAATGTAGACTGTATCACGATTGATTCCTGCTGGTCCATAAAGGAATGTATTGATCTAGATTTCAATTGAAATTTATCTTTTTTTAAAATCCAAACTGTCACTCCCATCATTGTGGCTTCTTGGATGATTGTTTCATAGTTTTCCTTTATTATCCGTTGTGTCGTTGCTTAGTTGAACACTTGTGACGATGTAAACCTGAATATTTTATTGGTACTTTTTCGGTTTAGGTTCCCCAAAACCATAGAAAAATTTCATGACATATAGATGCTTTTAGGCTTCTAATCATGTAATATATTAGGTTGGGCCATAAGTCTTGGTAGCACTTTGTTCTACTATCGTTTATAAATTACAAGTTTACCAATTAGAAAGGCCTACTATTTTTCTACAAAATAACGTTTGAATCTTATGAAAATGTTTTGTCTATGGTTTTTTATGGGGGCACGAAGTCGGAAAAAGGTGACAACCCGAAGATGCAATTTAGGCGTTTTGGTCTACAGAAACCTATGTTGCTGTCAATAGATAAAAGATAGAGCTCAAAAAGTTAGGTATATAGCCGAATTTTTAGGATAATCTGCTCAGCCGATTTTTTTGGTAGAGCTTTTTATAAAATTTATGAAAAACGAGTTTTTGCACTCGAATTTACTTGGAAACAGATCCAAAGCGGCTTGAAATGATAGAAAAATGAATGCCAAACATCTTCTGTTTCGAGCAAGTCGTAGGCCAATTGGTGAATTTGTCATTTATAAACACTAGTAAAACAAAGTGTTGCCAAGACTTATGGGCCAACCTAATAGTTAAAATAACCAAAAAAAAGATACTAACAGATTGGTGCTAAAACAAGAATGAGTCGAGTTTACGTAGTGATCATCCAACCTACTGCAATACCTACTGCAATGCTACTGCAAGACAAAATGGATCGACCGAACAAAAACTACCCACCCAGCTCCTCAGATTGCTAATCGCAATCGGCGCTATGCAAATTAGGCTGTAAAATTTTTTCATGGGGTTTGAAAAAAAAAAATATAAGCCAAAAAATAAACCAAAAAAGTACCATTTTATTAATAAAAAATGTGGAAACCCGTATAACCTAGTCCCCATAACAAAGCAAAACTCTTCGGCTTACCAACCGGTGAATTGGGTGATGATCGTCGAACAGCCCCCAAAACAGCTTTATACGGCATGAAATCGATGGGACAATATCCGTCCTCTTCATTACAGAAGATGTCCTTGATTGATTCCAAACAAGTACCCAACACGATCTTTTGTTTCTAATAAAAGCGCGATTGCTCGATGATATTTAAGCAACAAACCAATTCTCATGCACCCAAACTCCCCGGGAATGATCAAATTTATTTCCGAATATTGCCATACATCAAATTGTTGCTGAATGTGAGTCAGAAAATCATCGCCAGATTTTTTAATTTTATCGTTCATATCAGGTGTGGAAGTAAAGAGAAAAGTGGCACTCCTTCTGGTAACTGGAGGATTGAAAATATCGTTCACATCACCCAGACATGCTCCTGAAATGAAATTTTGTCTTTTTGAGAAAACCGAGATACCTGTTCGTTTGAAATCAAACACTTACTTGGTTCACAATTTGCCCCAAGGAATCCGGATGGACAAATACATCTAGTTGTTTCTTCACCATAGTTTCGACCTCCATTCATACAAATTCGTTGTTGACACGAATCTCCTTTGAAATACGGTTTACACCAGCATGTATTATTATTCAAATAGAAACCATCGTTTTGGCATTTCGCTTCTAAAGATTGGCTTTTAAAACAAAATGAAAGAGTTTGTTCAGAAGTGTGGTGCTTGGCAATACAGAGATCGTTCTGGTAAGTTCAGTTGTTGCGAGGCAAGTACAACATTGCCAACAATGCTCACACTTTTAAATTAGCTTATCTTTAGACATTAGGACATCAATCTGTATTGCACAGCACTAAAACTATGAAAACTTACGGTCTTCCAAGTTATTTGGTGGTAACATGTGATAGGCTGTGGTAAGCCCGAGGGCCCACGCCAAAGATACCCACAACATACCTAGAATTCGGAAATGAAAAATTATTATTATTGTTAATCAAAGGACAATCTTTGACGCGATTTTTTAAAAATTAAATTGATATCAAAAAAAATGGGAAGACAAAGAGCATTGTGACTTCAACCAGTTCACAGTTTTTTCGAGAATTTCTTCTCTCAAAGGAGTGAGTTGCTGAAAATCTGATATTGAAAAATTTCAAATCACCAGAAGCCCGAAAAAAAAGGGTTTTGTCTTTTAATCTCTTGATGGGGAATTCAGAAGAGTTTAGAAACACACCCATCCCGTCCCAGCCCTTTCCATCCATTCCATTCACCAATCTCTCTCTCCATTCCCCAATCTTTGTAGGCGATATCACTTCAATATTGTCTCTTTTCTTCTTTTCTCTTCACAATTTTCAGTCTTCAGTCAATTTCCCTCCAAATCACGGTTTCTTCCGGAAGTTCGAGAGAGTCGAGTCGATTATCGATTAAAATGAGTGGAAATGAGTGAATCACGCTTACTAGTTAGTTCCATTTCAAAGAGACTTAGCTGCAAGGACTCATTTCAAAGACTTCAAAGACTTTCAATCAAGTAAATTTCAAAGATATATAAACGCACATCTAATCATATACATTTAAGTTGAGGATGTACTTTTAATTTTAAAGGTCTCTAGGCTTTAAACAAAGCTCCTCGTGAGAATCAATAACCAACAACTTACAACTTTAGAATTTTTGAGGGTTTACTGCAAAAGTCTACCAAAACTTTCAGAATGAGTGTGGTCTGGCGATGTGCAAAAAGTAACGCCCTTTTCTTATCACCGATTCGAAGCGAGGTGGGGAAAAGGGATGAATTTTCGTAAATTCCAAACGCACTGATTGCCGATATTTTCCGGTTTAGAATTCAAAATATGGGATTGAGGGAAAATGGGAAAACTTGTTAAGCACAAAAATGGTTTGAGTTATGCTTATTATTCTCTGGTGTTTTGGAAATTGGTTGGACAAGTTGTGGCGAACTTTTGGGAAGTTCAAAGTTCATTGCTAAAGTAAATATTTTGCGTATATCCATATCAAATTTGGTCTGAGTCCTGGAAAAACCAAACAAAAGCACGATCATTTTGTTTTTTGAAAGCTGACACACATTTCTGTATCATTGTAGAATTTGGTCACAGTCAGCAGGGCCAGAACCTTCTAAACTCAACTGTAGAATAGTGAACCAACTCTAATGTATCATCGCATTGTACTCATTGTATTTGTTTTACGCTGCCTGTTTTAATTATCTATAATATTCTTGTTTGTTCAAAGTTCAGCACACAAAATTGTAAACCATTTTCACTTATTGGGCAATTCTCCGTTGAGTGTTGTTGACATTGAATAGCGGTGAGCCTAGAGAGAAAATGCAAAGAAAAAAGAAAAAAGGAAAAATGAATGAAATTAGCCCCATACCGAAGAGGAAAGTGAAGGTCATTCAATGCAAAAAAAAAGCGAAAGAGATGTACTTGACAGGAAAAAAAACCTCTGACAATTTTGCGGTTCTTCACAAAATTTCGACCGTGACGAGTGAGTGGGCTCTACTTTTTTGGAGGGCAGTCAGTTATGCGAAAAAAACTCCCCGATGCCATTTTGAAATCGTATAATAAACCATAACAATTTCCAAATCGTTATCGTTTATTTTGATTTCGACAATTTGATTTTTGTTTAAAGTCATTTTATCTGCATTGATAATTGAAGTAAAGTCATCAAAGAACACAGTCAAACTTTGCTGGAGTACCTACTTTGGTCACTTTGTGTAGGCCTTTGTGTAGGTGCTGTCACTTTGTGCAAAAGTTTATCCTACTCAAAACAGAGCAGCTAACTTTCGGCTTTTCAGATTACCGTATTCTCTCTAATAGTAGTGCACCCTGAGCGTTGCCTAAATTGCTCGAAATCTCGAAAAGCGCTTATCAGAACCTATCGATGTGGGGTCGGGAAATGTAGCTGACGATGAGATCTTGTGGGGGATTAGAGTGCTGAGCTTCTGCGAAAACTTAGAAACCGTAAAATAGTCATCAACTCGGCTCACCGGCACTACTATTAGAGAGAATACGGTATTCTTAATTTACTTGTGTTTGTCTAGAGATTTCAAATTGAAACCAAACATAAATCGTTTTCCGATTGAAATAAGCAATCCCTTTCATGTTCATCGACTTACATTTTGTTGACACAGCCAGCCTCATTTCATTCATTCGATACACAAATTTCGGAGTGAAATGGATATTTGGAAACACTCCATATTTGAGGAAAACTTTTCATTGTCATGTCATTTTGAATTCGACTCCTTTTCTTTAATTTTTAAACTTAAACGTTTTTAAACTGTTGTAAGGCATGAATTTCAATGTCTCAGCCTTACGTTTGTGAAAGCTCAAATGTCCCAAGCTTAAAATTGAAGTACTATACAAAAATATTGAACTATTGTATATCTTTTTTACTTGTTACCTTGGTGTTTGTTAAGTTTGTTAGCTTTTATATTTTTAGAACTTCCGCAAAACCCTCAAATTTAGAAGTCAAAACTATGATCTCTTTTGAAAGACAAAAATTTGTGTTTAAACCAAAAAATCTCTATTTTGTTATTTTCTAGTTTCTATTCTTTGTTTTCTTCTTTTCAACACAAAAATCACAAACTGTTACTTCACATAAAATTCACTTCTTTTTTGACTTTTCATTGACTAATTGGATGATTTCCTTTCGCGAAAAGGACAAATTTCAGGAGGGCACACCCATAAGTATTTATCTTTCAAAAATTTGCAAAAAAGTAGGCAACTCATATGTGTTAAATTATAGATTAGCTTTATGGCAAAGCCTCAATTTTAAAGTCGTAATAAAATCTTAAAACAATGCCGATTTTGGATATTTTGTGAGATGTATAGTAAAAAGATTTGATGTTCCCAAAACTCACTCTTTTCCAAAATTGAAAAACTTTGTAACTTTTTCTTGTATTCACTCAAATGTTTACCAAAACATTTTCTCCTTTTCAGTTTTCTCGTTGACACGAAAGGACTACTTGAGAGAGAAAAAGGAACGAAAAATGGCTCCCAAATTGTTGTGGTCAGTGGTAATTTTTGACTTTTGAGCGAATTTTTTCTCTAAATCTCTCGAGAACTCATTTCTTTACTAGTTTCTTTTGTAATTCTCCAGAGAATGAATGCACAAAATACATTTCAATGCAAAAAGTTGAGGAGAAATCTGTAGGCACAAGGTAGAAAAACTAAAGTTTTGAGGTATAAAAGTGGCGGAAATTGGTTAGAAATTCTCATCAAAGGTTGAGGGTTGCTTGAGGTTTTGATTTTGAAGCTCAATTTTTCAGCTTTGGGAAGAAAAAGATGCCCTACAAGCTGTACTATTTTGACGGTCGTGGAACGGGAGAGGCGATTAGACAAGTAAGTGGGGAAAGTGATGTTATCAAATGATTGAGGCGTTTATTTGTCAGAAATCAATATCAAAAGAACCAACAGGCAGTACATGTATTTCCAGGTGTTCAAACTTGCCAATGAACCCTTCGAGGATATCCGTTTCAGCATGGAAGAATGGCCAAAACATAAGGAAGGTATTAACTTTTGAAACCAAACTGGTGTTATTCAATAGGGTAGCCATCTTTTTAATCCTTTCGAGAGTACTAGTTAATCCCATGAGTCTGCTAATCTGCTAATTGATATTAACATTTTGTCTAATACTAGATCATTTGCCTGCTATCAAACCGCTTATATTTAGAAAAAGAGCACTTAAAATTAGCATATTTAGCAATGCCATTTGGTCAAGTACCCGTCTTGGAAGTCGATGGGGAAATGATCCCTCAATCTGCGGCAATTGGTCGATTTGTGGCTAGGAAATTCGGTAATTCATCAAAGACTATTGTGCTGTACAAATAATTTGAGGCCTCGGTGGAAAAACTCCCGCCGAAGAAGCATGGGTTGATGCAATTGTTGATCTCTTTAAAGATCATTACAATGAAGTGAAAGATTGGTATTACACAGCACTCGGATTTATGAATAAAGGCGATAAAGTTAGTTTATTGGATAGCTAAACAGTTAGTTGGTTTATTGAATAGCTTTATTAGCATTTTATAGAATGAACTCTACAAATCGGTTTACGAGCCAGCTCGAGATAAATTCTACACTTTCCTTCAACAGAGACTCAAGAAAAATGGAACCGGATTTTTGGTATGATGGGCTGAAAAAAACTAAACTAACAAAATTACAGGTTGGAAAGTCAGCAACATGGGCTGATTTGTTGATTGCCGATCATATGTTGACTGTCATTCAATTAAAGCCTGATGCACTCAGCACTTTTCCGGAGGTACGTAAGACATTTTGAATCAATCAATTTAATTTTCTTGCCAAAAGTAACACTTTAGATGCTCGCATTCAAACGCCGCATTGAGGAGCTTCCACAGATCAAAAAATGGATCGAAACCCGCCCGAAAACTCCATTTTAAAATAAAACTGAAAGCTATTTAAAAATCTTTGCTCTTCATCTGTACTGTATTTCTATTAGATTTGTTCATTGGTAATAATAGATTAAGAGCCATTTAAAAATACCGATGCGCAGATTCCCATTAGGCATTGAACTTTACCAATGAGCAAGTTTGTTTTTCCTACCTCTTTCCCAACCAAATAAATATTATGCTTTAAAAACGAATTGGCCATTTTCCATCACATCATTATCATCGAAAGATTCCACAACACAAAGGTTATTCTCCAAAGTCCGACTGTCCTCCATAAGAACATCAACATATGTCCGTTCATATCTTCTCTTCCGTTCATCTCTATTTGCTCAATGTTGTCAAAATTGCGTCACAACTCGTCACCCCGAGATACACAAAAGATTTACACAAAAGATCGAGATCAATCTTTCCTTATTTTCTTTTTTGAAAAGTTACAAGGAGAGACCCAAATGTGTATTCTTTTGCTTAAAAAACGTTTGCTCGCGAGTTCCAAACTTTAAAACAATTTAAGACTGTTTAAAATGGACGTCTACAATCACTTTTCTACAGTTTTTTCTTGTAATTCCGGCCAGACCAGGTTTTTGAAATAAATTAGGTAAAGGGTTCCTGTCCTGTTCCAACCGATTCATTATCGTTTCTTGTACTCAAAGTCATTCCGATTGACACAACCCTGACAACAAAGAATCATTTGCATAAAATGACCCCAATCTTGTCTCTTTTCTTTTCTCCATCGGATGGCCATGATTGGAAAAAAGAAAGAAAAGATTTTCTATTGTTGTCAACGAGAGACAATCCCCACCAATCAGTCTTCACTTCTTGCAACATTAACACATAAAAAGAGAAAGAGAAAGGGATCTTGTGTTGTGACCATTGGGAAAGAAACGGAGTTCAACTCTTTTGTGTTTTGCATTCTAACTCTAAATCTTGTCTTGTAATATCATTATCTATTTCATTTTATGCTATCTTTCAATAAGTTCGCTTCCAAAGTCGCCAGCTTGTTTTTATCAATTAATTACAGCTGACAATTATCGCGGCTGCTATGGAATACCACCTGTCAACTTGCTTTAACACTGTAATTGTCCTTAAAATTATCTAGTTGCAAAAACGATTGTTAAGAAGGGCTAAAGTGCATAATACGGCTACGTTGCACTTTAGAATCAGTAGCCATGTCCTTCTTTAATTTACGATAGGATTTTTTTTGATTTTGAATGTGCAAGTCCATTGTTTTTTACGATGTATCAGACCCAGCCCTTCACAAATATAAGTTACAGGAATCACAAAATAATTTCCCAGCCAGATTTTTGCTTTTTTTGAATTTGGGTCTCCCAATTCGACTACCTTTTCTGATACCATTTACAGTTGAAATTTCCCTCATGGCAATTCTCGAAAATAATTGATTTGATAAGGATGATCGGTAGTGAGTGAAAAGGGGATGTGGGGGAGGGGGGGACGAGAAGATCTTTCCCCTCTCATCACCCCCTCCCCTCATTTCATTTCTCGATTTGCCCGCCAGTCATTCCTCGCGCTCATAATATTTTGATCGTTGCTTTATAGATAAATTTTCCTTTGATCTTTTACATTTTGCCGATTAGTTAATCTTTATTTATTTAGCTCAATTGATGGATTTGCAATTCTCATCGAAAAAATTCTTGAAGTCAATTCGCGAGAAACCAAGGTTGGTTAAGGTATACAAAGTCAAGTCGAATTTATCGAACTTGCGAGATTCATTCTTTCAGTAATTACCTAATTTACCCAGTAAGAAAGTGTAAATTTACAAGCAAGCTACTATTTACAAAATGCTTTTTGAACTTGCAACCTTTTAGAAGTTTTCAACGATCAACCTATACCGTGATGGGATCACCACAAAGAATAGTTTATTCTTCAAATACAACATCTTCACACTCTCAACAACTCAATGAATTTCCCGGTGTTAAGTAGGTCTTAAAAATTACAATGATATCACGAGTCAGGCATACTAACGGGCTAACCTTGGTTTATTTGCACAACAAGTATAGTACTCAGTATAGTAAACAGTACACTAAATTACCTATCAGGTCAGTACAGTACCTATCACTGCGAGGATGAAATAGTTTTTTCTAGGTTCCGCAAGAACACTTCTCCACTTGATGCAAATGATGAAAGGAAGCAACTCATTTTCGGGACAATTCGTGGATTGAAACGATTCAAAAGACATTCCGACTTATCAGGTTTTATTTATTTTAATAAAATTTTACAAGTGTTAGATTAGCATTAGATTTACAAGAATGTACAAGATTCCAGAAAGCTGTTTAATTCAAATTCTAGAAATTTTTGGGCGAAAGCAACAAAGGACAGATATCGTTTCCCTATGCTCTCCAAATCTGCCAAAGGTAAGCATTTGACTTGCCGTATGTCTTCTAAACAGTAATTTCAAAATTCGTTGAAAAGTATTTTCAGGAATACTCGATTGATCCGAGGCCGGATGATGAAGCTTCATTCAATGAAAGTCAGCTTGTAGCACCCGAAATTGTTCAGGTTAGGTCCAAGTATTCAATTTCAGAGCTTGACTTGAGGAATTTTATAGAAAGGAATACTAGATCAGAATCTCATAAACATATTCTAGTCCCCATCTTCTTTTTTCTTTATCCTCAATCGATTTCCCATCTCTAACAATTCATTTCTCTTCAAAATTACCCATGTTTGAGGGACGGGGATCAGTGTTTTGCGCGCCATTTCACAGCCATTTTTCTTGTCCTTTCTTTCCTTTGCCTCTTTTCAGCGATTTTTCTTCTTTTCTCCTGACATTTCTTATAGAGACAGCCTTGTACAACCTGTTGACATTGAACCATTCTTTCAACTTAAGAAAATCCCTTCCAAAAACTTTCCATTTTATTCTCCATTTCAGGTTTTTAACATCGAAACGTTAGCTGTAATTTTTGTTTCAAACACCTATGCCTTTAGTTTCTCCTCTCACTTATAATTTTTTTGAAAGAATTCATGAATCACGGTTATTAAAGAGTAAACAAAATGTTATTGTTAGTGAGTAATCATAAGGACAATGTAAAAACTATCAAATATGCTGTGATTTCTATTTCAAAGGTTTTATTTTAAAGCCTCGTATTCTTTTTATTTCTCATAGTCAGTATTTTGTTTTGTAATCGATTGAACGCTGAATGGCCTGATTTTAGAAAAAGTGAATGGGGGTGAATCAACATAGATGGAAAGAATTGACAAATAGTACGCTAGAAATGTCACACGTTCCACGGAGACACTTTTTGATCTGTTTCTTTTTTCTTAACTTTTCTTAACTTTCTTTTCTCTTAAAGGTATTAGATTTCAAAAATCAGCCATGAAAATAGAAGTTTTGTAATACATAATCCGCGTTCAATTGATAGTGTTTGATCCTCCAAATCTAAATCTGCTCTTCACTTTTTTTGTTGTTTTAAACATTTGCATAAAAATAGGCGGATGGATGATCGAATGAGATCTCCTCTCAAAGATGATCATTCCCATTCGTCAATTTCATCTCAATCTACTTCTCATTCTTCTTCATATCGTTTAACTCGAGGCTTCACTAATTTGAGAGATTCGAGAAGAATACAAAAATATTCAAAACTGGTTTCTGTTAATCAAAAGAGTACTAGCAAGCACAGTGCATCAACTATACCCAATTCAAGGGAGGATTGTGAGAAAAGGAGCAATAGAAGTTGTGAAGTGAATAGTTATTGCTAAAAAGGATTAATCGAGTTTCATGCTTAAAAGTTTTTGATAACAAAGATCGACTTCTCAATGTTTAATCTGAATGTTTAGGAAGTGCCAAAATGCAAGCAATCGATTCGACGATTGGAAGGATTGGAAGATCTTCAACAAGATTCAAAATTGGAGGTTGGAAATCCACTTCGAGATCGTCATTTATCCCCATATGCCAGGGTGAGTTTGACAAAACCTAAAATCATCAGAACTCTTTAACTGTGGTGTAGATGTAAAATAGTCGCTATATCACTAACAATAATTGTTTTATTTAACTTGATCCGTGGAAATGACATGTTTAGACTTCATCCACAATGACAACCAGAAGCATGTATGATGATGCGAGCTTTCGAGCTAGACGACGTCCATTTTGTCAGGTGAGCGATATTATCCGAACACATCGGATTTTGTTTTTAAACCGAATTCAACCCAAAATCCGTTGAAGCTTGGCGAATTTCCCGAAATCGGCCTCTGAATTGAAAGGAGAGCTCGGCTTTCTCACGAAGGTTAACTTGGGGTAATAGGTAATAGAGGGAAAAGAAGAAAAGGAAGAGGTCCTCTCGGCCACACATAGAATAATTCACACACCTTCCGAAGGGAAAGAGAGTACCTCTTTTTCTTTATGGGATATGTCTGTCCTCACCCCTCCTAGTCTAATCAAAAAAGGAAAAAAAGAAGCTGCACCTCGTCTTCTTTTCAATGGAAGCGCTTTTCTCGGGAGGGCATCCAGAACTCGTCTCTTTTCTTCTTCAAAAAGCGCGAGTGTTGGGCGTCTATTGATTCTGAATGTGCCCCTTGGATTCCCTTCTCCTTCTCCTCCTTGCATTTCTTTCCCTTTTCTCTTCATTCCATTCCATTTCCCCTCAGGAAAGGCCCTGTCTGTGCCCGCTTCTCTCATTGAAGAGGCCTTGGTTGGGCCCTCTGGTTCCACGTTTCTTCGTTGTCTTTCTTTTCAATCTCTCCTCCACACTACTTCTCGATCTCTAGTCAACTCTCGTCGTTTCCTTCTTATGCACTCGAGCTTCTAGTTTTACTTGAATCTCTTGTCACCAATTTGTCGTCTGCACTATCGCTGTTTTGCAATCCCCTTTAGTTGTATGTCTCTTCTGTTCAACATTAGAATGTTCTCTAGTGTCACTTTATTTCTTTTAAAACTCGATTCGAATCTCTCCTTGTCTGCAGATTTTTACTAGTTTTTCTTGTTCTATCTATCTTTTTTGTGTATTCATCTCCATGAATCCCTTCAATATCTCTTCTTCTCATCACCTCATCACAACATTTCTTTTCTTTTCGTATCTCTCAATTTCTTCTATCAAGCACCACGCAATTAGCGCATAATTTACGCGGCGCGAGCGCGGTCTTTTTCTCGGTCTGCGCTCTCCTTGGGCACTCCGTGCGATGGATGGATGGGTCGTCCGTCGGCCTGTCGCCTCTTCCTCTTTTCTTGTCGTCTCTCAGTTTTTTTTACCTAACCCCCGCACTGATTTTCCACTACTTCCTTAGTTCATACCGCACCATCTAAGATGACAGTCTCAAGCGTGTTTATCTCAGCATCAGCTTAATCTTATTTTGAAAGTTCTTAATACTGTTCAATAAAAATAAAACATACAGAACTTTTATAATGCTTCAATCAACGTCCTTCACTGTTCACTGTTTCATCATTTTTTTTATTAAACTTGATTTAACCTCTTCTTTTTCTCATTCCGATCTCTTTTATCCCTGTTCTCTTTGTTCTCATTGCATTGGATGAGATTCAGCCAGACGGGTTCTAATCATGCAAAATTGCAAGCCGATCTCCCTCATCTCATTGCTCTCAAAAGAACCACCAAATTCAGCTTTTTTTATTTCTTTTCTAGCCATCAAAAAATAACGACAGTTTAGTCTTTATTTTGATCCTTGGAGCTTTGATTACTTATAGTTAACCCAAATTTGATCACAAATGCACATTTTTCACAAAACACCTAGCTTTTAAAAAGAACAGCTTTGCTTATCCGACTATTTCTGATGATCTTGTCCAAATGGTAATTAGTTGATATCAATGGATGAATGATCGTTTTGAGGGTGGTAGGTGAGGGTGGATGAAAGTTGTGTTGACAAATTTTGTGAGTTGACAGAAAAGACCAGTAAGGGAAGGAGATGCGTGGTGAGCTTAATTAACTTTTCGCCTCTTCTTGTCTTTGAAAAGAAGGCGAAAAGGGAGCACACACAACACACTCATTGCTCAGAAGAGAGCCGGGAGAGGCAATGAAAAGATGAAAAAGAGGATGAAAGAGAGGCTGAAAAAGAGAAGAGGGGAAGCGACTGTTTCGATCCACTCATCGAGGGAAGGGAAGGCCTTCTGAATTGCCCCTTTTCGTTGTGAGAAGAGGCCCTACCAAGCAGAGCTCCGGAATTTATTACGGACATCCGATAAGGGTTTCCACACATGGGACACTCCATCCTTCCCCTTAGCCCATTCAGTTCCTTCAGTTCCCTCTGAACGGCTCTTTCAAACATGCATCGCTTATTGGGAGATCCTTCTTCGGCTAATGACATTAATTTGAAACTAACTTTGATCCGATTTAACGAGACACGCTTAGAACTTCAAGCCACATGCAGAAGTATACTAATACGTTTACTCTCTTACAAATATCCCTTAAATGGCTTAAATCCTTAAACAAGCTAATACAAAATGTGCTGAACAAAATTGAGTGTTTATCATTGTTTGCCCTTCTTCAAAATGATTCAGCTACTATTGTTTAAGTCGACTCATCCAACTCCTTAAAGGTTAGAATGAAGGGGAACAACTTCCGTTTTCTCTTTTAAAAGGAGATTTGTGTTTCACGTCTACAAACGGATGGAGTGAAAGGGAAAGGGTGAGGGGAGGGTGGGGAGGGGAAGGGAGTACCTCAAATTGGGTGAGGAGCTTTTGCAGTAGAGGGGGAATGGGTCGAGGGGGCAAATTGCCCCGGCCAATCTCTTCCTTCCAACAAATCCCCTTCTTTTTCGATTTGCTTTTGCTTCAGCTATTGTGTATGATTTGAGAGAGTCAACCAATTGTTTCTCTCCGGCATTTCAGAGTTTTCGAAATTGCTTCAAGCGTTTAGTTCTTTTGCACGTTTTGACTTTGCATTTGGCAATTTTCATGATTTTATTTAGTCAAGGCTTTTTGAGTTTTTCTGATTTAAATGATGTAAACAAGGTTTGTTGATTTCTCAACAAGAAGTTATCGGATTTTCTGAAGTTTCAAAGCTTTGATGTTTCTCTTGTAAACTCCCTCTCAAAGGAAGATCTTTGAGAAACTAGCTTCATATGCCAGGCCTCTCATAAGGGAATGGTCCAAACGGAAAGTACGATGTTGATGGCAAGAAGATGCAAACACTATTCGGCAATGGGGAATTTAATACTGTATTTAGTTTTTGCCAAGGAGGCCGCATTCTCGAGAAAAGCGCGTTTAAAATTTGGACATCTGTTCGGAAAAAAGTTCCTGAAGGCTAAGAGGCCTTTATCACGCTCGGTAAAATGCGGTCCAATAGTGTGGGTAGTGCGCCGGCGCAGCGAATTTTTGCTCTCAGGTTCAATTCCGATCCCCGACTTTTTTTTGCTTTTTTAAGAACGATGAAAATCATGAAGAAAACAAAATAGCCAGAATTTGGCTTTGTTACTGTTGTGCACTTTTATGTTTTTTTTTGTTTTATTTTCACTCTTAACGGATTTTTAAGATGATCTCGCCAGAGGCTGTGATTGGGCTTCTGAAACAGGCCTTTCCTGGACCTTTGAATTAAATTCCTTTAGAAAATTAAATTTTTAAAAAGCAAAAAAAGTTGGGCATCGGAATTGAACCCGAGAGCAAAAACTCACTGCACCGGCGCACAACCCACACCATTGGGCCGAATGGCGTTGATCTTCTTGCCAACAAAATCTCGTGCCTTCCGTCTAGGCCATTCCCTTGTCGATGAATATCTTTTTAGACATCTGAGCATTGTGAGTGGTCTACTTGTGTAAAAATTTAAAGGTTTCCTTTAGAGTTTTGCATATTTGTCTTTGTGATCAAATTTCAAAAGTAAATTCAAAGGCAACAAAGCTTAATATTACTCTTGCTTTTTTAGCCAACCTACCTAGTTTAACCTTTCTAGTTTGAGTTTAGAATTCAATACTTCTATTTGTTATTTTCCTTTTGTCTGATTGATCCGCTCATCTCTTCGATTTTTCTAAAGAAGAGTCGAGGTATGCGCTTCGATTCACCCATTTCACGGGTATTCCCCTCAGCCTTTCCCTTTCTGAGGTTTCACTCTCGACCTGGCCGTGAGATGGGAAGGGCACAAAATGAAAAGGGCAATAGAAAGGCATGGGGTGGGGAGGATTGTGTGTGCGTCAAGAGGGGCCCACCCCCATAGGGAAAGGGACTGGGGAAGAGCCTCCTCTTGAAAAAAAAGAGAAGGGATGGACGGGGAATTTGATTTCGCACCCCACCTCCCCTCCCCTACCCCTTCCCTACCCCTTCCCTATCCCTGACCCTCCCCTACCATCGAATGGAGATGCTTTTTCTCACTCATCTCTTTCAATTCACCCAGTCATGACACTCTTTTTGAGAAAAGACATTCCACTTGTTCCTCTATTCATCCTCATTGCACCCGCAAATCAAATACATATTGAGGTATTCCTCGAGGCTGTTTCACTCGATTCGAATTGATTTCTAGATTTCCTCAAGTTCTCCTATTTGGTGGCATATTCATTTGTTGTAAAACAATGTTCATTAAGAATTTTCATTGCAAAAAATAATCCACTGATTTTGAATATTGTTCAGAGATTTGATCTTGAAAATAGTTGTACAGTAAAGCACAGTGATAACTAGTATTTGCAGATAGTAACCACCCTATTTGGCTTAATCCGCTTATCAAGCAATTTCTTTTTTTGAAAAGGGTTATTTTGAGGCAGATTTTGCTATTTTAAAAGCATAAAAACCTCATTAGACAAGATGCTTTTTAGGATTGAAACGTTCTTTGGGGATTGTAAAATGAGTGTAAAAACGTCATTTTTCAACTTTTTATGCATACTGCCGGAAATAAAATTCAACGATAAGCCTGAATTTACAGATTGGGAATCTCTTTGGCGTTTTGGGTACAGTTTTTTTCATTTTTGCGCCACTACGAATAGAAAATTGGGCGTTTCGTGAAGAAAAAGTCAATGTATAATTTGAACATTGCTCGAAATTTTTCCTCAATTTTGTGCTAGGAACGAGTTGAATCGATCTTTGGTTACCATTGTTATTTTGGGCCATTCGAGATTTCGAAATTTTTCCAAAGTTCGCATTTTGTGGCTTTCCCCCTTCATTGGTTGTTTAGCTGTTGCCTAAAAGCCAGGCTTGGATCATTTTTTATTGTACCTCATATCCGATTAAAGCTTTTTAATTTTGATCACCCTATATGGGGTTCCCGATGTGTTCTTTTGAAGCCATATTAAAGCTTCAAAAGGTTTTTGTCTAAGCATTTAAATTGTTATTGTTAGGATCTTAACATGTACATTTCAGAATATTGTATTATAAGGAACAAAGTGAAATCCTATTAACTTTTTCTTTTTCCTCTCTTTCAATGACGGCTTCAAGGTTTATTCGATCTAAAAATAGCTAAAGTTCCAACAAAATAACTTTCCAACAGAGATGTTTTTCTCAATTTGTTTACAAAATTCTTTTAATTTCATTGTCCGCTCGTTATTTGAAGAATCGACAGTCAAAAAAGACCTTTTGGGGTTATTTTTTGAGATCTGAAGCCTATTTTTGCCCGTTTTTTGTCATTACGAGAACCGCTCGCAAAGCATTTATGGGTCTGGAAAGAGAGAGGGCAAATATTTTGATTCTCCAGTCTTCTTTTACCTCTTTTTGATTGATTTTGGAGAAAAGGAACAAAATGAATTGTGATCAGCTAAATATTTCACAACTGTTTTCCCATGGAGTACACATTATATAAGCCAACTATGCTCGTTGTGTTCCTCAAATTTTGACAAGGCAAAATATGACTATTTTCAAACTTTCTTGGTCATCAAAACGTCGATTCGTTACGGTATTCATTTTTCCTGATTACCCATTTGAAATGTAAATTTAAATCGATTTTCAAACATTCATAAAACTAAAAATTCGGTCAGGCAATTGAATATTTTTTCATTTCAGCCCGATCCATCGGCGGAAAGTGAAGGGGCTTTTGTTAAACGTTGCTCAAAAGTTCTCGATCAGATCATTCACGAAGAGAGCAAATTTCTTGATACTTCTGGTAAATATTTGAAAGATTTAAAGCTAGCTAGACAAACAAAACGAATCGTAAATAAAATTCTTTATTGGTGTTTTAGACGGAGAACCACAGTCGATCTTGTCATCTGGAGGTGATGCTTTATTCAACAACGAGGAAGAAACTATTATAGGTAAATGAAGAAGAAGAGATCAATAAGTACCTCAATAAGTAGTTCTTAATGACATCTTTTTAAAATATTGCCTTTTAGACACAAATCTTCATCATCAAAAAGAAATGCGCGACGACTTTGATAAAGAAAATAATGTACAAGGACAACCATGTACATCATCGGCACCTGATATGGTAAGTGGGCAAAATAAAAACAATAGAAATATTTGGTATAAAAGTCTCAAACAAATACGCCAACATTTAGGAAGAATTGGGAGTTTCAGCTGTACTGTGCGGTGGGGTTGTAGAGACAAATTCAAGTCGAGAAATGAGAGTAAGTTCAGCAAAAATCTTGTAGAAATCATATCCCGACACAATCTTCTCACTTTAACATTGATTTTTCAGGTATTCAAACGGGTTCTTCGCGAGCCACCTCTCCGCAAACCGTTTCATCTTTTCTTGGAACAACAATTCTGTGCTGAGAATTTGAACTTTTATGTGGCCGTTGAACAATTTCATGATTTACCCCATGAATCTACCTCTAGAGCTGCTGTAAGTTATTGTTTTTTAGAAAAAAAATATTAGAATCCTGCTTTACATCAAGAATTAAATTTTAGATTGAAAATCGAGAGCTTGTTGCAAGACGGATATACGAGAGACATTTTGCTCCGAATTCAATGGAACCGGTAAGAATTTAGCAAATTTGCATTTATGCTCTAGGTAAATATTGATAGCTTATGTGCTATGTAAATATTGATAGCTATTTACTTATTTCAGGTAAATGTTGATAATAGTACGAGTAAACGGATTAGAGAAGCCATCTCCGCCCAACATTATCATCGGACAGTTTTTGATGTAGCTCAATATCAGGTGAGATCACGATTGACAATATGCATTTTTCATATTCTAAATTTGATGAAATCTTAACCAAAAAATTCAGATCTTTCATTTGTTGAAGTACGATTGTTGGCCGAGATATTTAAAAGCCGGTGGGATTGCTCCCGAATTCAGCGATGAAGAATTGGCTGATGAGGCAGACAGAAAAGATTCTGGTTAGTTTTATGACAATTAGGCTTACCTTTAGTTAATTAAAGTTGAAAGTGATAAAATAATAACTATGTATATTGATTTCCAGATGGACGAGGAGATCATGATGATCAAGCAGGACCAAGTGGAGGTGGAGGAAAAGAAAAAGGACGAGGATGGGCATCGAGTGCGATTGCAGCTATTGCTGGCAGTGGAAGCCCGAATAGTTCGGTGAGGGAGTTTAATGCAAACAGTTTCTACAGTACACCCCCAGCTCTTGCAGTACCCCTAAAGTAAGACAGTATCCCGAAAATAGCTACCGTACACCCTACAGCAGCTACATGCTATATTTAATCTTTTTTATTTATTACTTTTAGACAAAGGAAAAGCGTCGATCGGGTGGTTTTTGGCATGGATTCGATCGGATTAGTCGTCGATTGAAGAAAGATGGCCAATCAGAGGCACATCAAGGATCGAGGAGTTCGGGAGGAGCGGGAAGTCCTGTTGCTGAGAAAAGACATTCACAAGTACATCGGACAAGCTCTTCAAGAGGAGGAAGTTCGAATGAAGAAAGGAGAAAAAGTTACAGGTATCTTTGGCTAGGTTAAAAATTAAACAGTACCAAGCACTGCTGAACAAGTTGCAAATAAATTTACCAAATAGTGTTTTCAGTTCTGAACTCGAAGATGAGTGTTGCTCAACAACGGGTGGGCGACCAGGAGTTTCATCGGTTGGATCACGAAGAAGACATCTTTTCTCACAGGGAAAACAAATCTCAATGCCAGCTGAGGTATTACGAGAAGATGATATAAAAGGAATGAGAGCAATTCAAAGAAGAAAAAGCAAAAGGGGATTGAGGGGAACAATGAAAAATCTTTTAAGGGGAATTCCCGAAGAGAATGAGAAACATCCTTCAAATTACTTCACTAATTCATCTTTTATTTGTTGATTTTATTCGATCACTGTTGTTTGAATGGCTGTTTCTATCAGTGCTTTCTCATTTTTCTGTCGTGCTGTGGTGGTAGTTGTTGTGAATCAAAATCGATCTGAAGTTTCCAATCTGCTTCCAAACTGTAGCTTAATGTTCTATTTTAATTTCAAGCATTCCACAAACCTTCATCCTTTTCCTACTCAGACTGTTTTATGGACTCATCTCATAAATTCTGCTTAATTCAAATTTTAATTGTTTGAAGGTGGATATTTATGATGTCTTTTTAGTAGAAATCACTCACAAAGAAATCACAATTACTGTTAACTCTGATGCTTTAATGTCGTTTATTTGTTGTTTTCATCTTTTCAATCCTTTTGTTCTGTCTGTGAGAATATTCCTTTCCCCATTTATTCTCAATTTCGACATAATCTTTTTATTTATCACAGTCATTTCTTTTCTCTATTTAGTGTCGTGTTGTAAATAAAATTTTTGTTTCACCTAGTGATTTCAAAAGCACTTTCAGTTATTGTGGAATGGAATGCACTGAATGAGAATGAATGTAAAGTGAATGAATGCCCCTTTTAGTTTAGTGTAAACCTATTGTTTTTAGGTAACCGTACTCTTTCCTTTGTTTTCAGTAAAAACTTTCTTGTGCTATAAAAAATGGAAAAATGGAAAATGGTGGTAAGACCGGCTTTTTGTGTAGCCGTTACTTTCAAATCGGTTTTCAAGCTTTTAATATGGCAAAAATGTTGGATATCAAAAATACCGCAAACTTCGAAGATTTTTGTACATTACAGTAAATTGTAAATATATATTACAGATAGTAAATTGACAAAATAATCTCATTTACAACAGAAATCAAAGGGCAATTTCTATTTTTTCAAGTGATTGATTTGATGGAAAATACAAAACGAAATAAACTTCATAGCCTTCATGAATTTGTTAAAGAAAATGAGTTTGTTCAAATCAAAATGTCCCCATCAATCATTTCATTCATTTTTAGATTCATGCTCAAATTTCATCACATCGAGTTGCACCAAGAGTCATCAAAAAGTCGTGCACTTTAATGAGTGGAGACTCGTGTTCATCTGAACTTGTTGAATTGGATGATCCGGTTTGTGAAAATAATAAACAAATGCGTTAGTTATTAAATACAAAACGTTGCTGATCTCAACACAACATTTTAGAGTTTTTCGGTAGCAAAATGGACACAAACACTGTCAGCGAAGTTAGGATTGGATGCAAAATGTTGTGAAGCGGTTGATGCACAGGTAAGTGAAAAAAGGAAAAGAGGTTGTAGAAAAAAACAAAATATTGGATCATGTTGAAGACTTTGTCATAACTTTGTTAATTTTCAGACAGGATGCACAATCGATCCATGTCGACAAGCAATTGATGCCCTGCAGAATCGTTTTGTGAGAATCGTCCCTGTTGTGACAATGGCTATCGAAATACTACCAAGCAATTTCAACTTTAAAAGTCCACAAACAACACCACCAAAGTAGGAGTTTAATTTAAATGGATTTAAAATATAATAGAGCGAAAATTATATATTGCATTTCAGAATTGTGCTCTTGCGTGCCCGACATTCTCTATCAACAGCTGCTGCATTGAGACCACTATTGGCAAAATATTCAGTTGATTTGGCAATGATTGTTGTGGTGATTGGAGGGACACTGGAACAAATATCGTAAGTTATCAAAAGATTATCAATAATCTCGAATCACTTTTAGACGTTTAAGTGTCCAAATTGGGAATATTGGATCGAAGACATTGACTGTGATGTCACATGCTCAATTTCAAGGCGAGTTTGAAGAAAGAAAACTCACAGGTTCACAAAAAAAACTTGGTTACTGATAGTTTACTCCAGTAATCATTCCAAAATTTTAAATAAATACAATCAAATATTCGATTTTCAGAACGTCAACAAGGCAAAGAAATGGGTCGTGTAAATTGGAAAGATCCATTGGCATCAATTCCACCAGAACAAAGTGCTCTTTTACAATATCATCAACATGGAGATATATCATATTGTGAAATAACAAGTGAAGCTGAAAGAGCAAAATTGAGGGTGAGAAAAGTAGAGAATCCAAAACAATTGATCGCTGATCAATTCCAGGGTGAGCACAGTCTTGGATTGACAAAATTCTTGAGAAAAGCCTCTGCTGCAGTGACAAATAAAGAAGAACCACCAAAGGAACAAAAAACAAGTCTCAAGGGAACACAAGGTGGGAAAGAACAAAAATCAAGTAGATAAATTGTTTTCTTTTAGCAACGGGTGTGCGTAGACGAAGTGTTGGACAAGGAGTTGCATCGGGAGTGTATTGTGGAGAAGAACCACAAAATGATCCCAATCAAAAAGAACCGGCAAAAAAGAGATTGTCCATATTCAAAAATGTAAGTTTTAAGGAAAAAAGTTAAATGTATGAATCGAATCGATACTTTCAGAAAGGCGAAGAAAGGTCGGGAGGTGAAAAAAGTCCGATACCTGGAACAAGAAGAAGTCCACAAATGGGTGTAAGAGGTGGAGAAAAGGAAAAAGAAAGTAATGGAGACACGCCGAGAACACCTGCAATCTATGCAACAAAGGTGAGTGGGGAAAGAATGGAATGAAAGAAAGACAAGTCCCTAAACTCTCAACTTCAGATCATCAATGATGAAGATGTGGATTCCGGGGCTTTTATCTGGCAACCAGCAGCCTATGTTTGATGATCCGAATCATCATTTCCTTCTTCAGATCTCTCATTCCCAATTGATTCTTCATCTTCTTTCATTTTTCATCCACTTTTCCCCGCAAAACGTCTTTGTATCCGATCATCAAACTGTGATAATCATTCAAAAAAGCGCCAATCCTGCCATTTCACACTGTTCATTTGTTAAAATATTCATGTTTTGATACTTCAATCTTTCCATTACTTTTTTATGTAATCTTTTATCATAAATGAGCTTATCTTCTAGGAATCATATTATATTTGTTGTTCTGAACATAATCATTTTCTATTTTTTCATTAAGAGATCATTAATACGAGTTCACTAAGTATGTATTTCGTTTTTTAAATTTGTTTGGAATGGAAGACAACTGAAGACTGAAGCCCTTTCATGAAGCCCTTTTCTAGAAGGTTAGGTTACATACAGTTAAGGGAAAAGTACCGTATCCCGGCAAACATGTTGAATTTAAACCAACGTTCAGACCTAACTCTCATTATCGCTCTTTGCCCACTCAAGAGACGTGATTAATGAGTTTGTACAAGCTTTAACTAACAAAAAGCAATTATTTTCTCCAAAATACGCGGGTTTACGGTAACTTTTTTGCGAGCACACCCTTTTAGAAAGGAATTCGCTCGAGAGGTCTCGTTAGAGTGTGCTCCGCACGAGTAATGAGTTTTCTAAAAGGCAGCCATTTGAGAAAAATACCGTAGTCAAACCTTTAGTTTACCGTCGATCAGCCCGATTTTGGTATCATTCAACGAGCCTTATGATTCCTCATCGCATGATACCAAAATCGAGTTGGTTGGATATAAACTGACTACGGTTGCTTTCTCGAATGGCCTTTTAGAAAACGCATTACTCATGTGGAACACACTCCAGGTCTCATAATTTGGTCATAATTATGCAAGGCATAATTTCATCAACAACTATTGTCTAGATCTCAATCCTATTTTCTTTTTCACAATCGATCCCTTTCCCTAAATCCCTCGAAATCTCTTCAATATCTCTTCTTCACCTGTTTTTCATTCGCCTCAAATAAAGAGTTGCCAATGCTCTATTCACTTTTTTTGCCCAATATCGATGAATTGATTTGAGAAATGTTTTTTGTTGGAGAAAAATTGAACTTAACCTTGACTTACATATGAATTGTGTCCTCGTTATTTGTAGTCCCTCGTCCATTTCCGAGCTGTCAAATATGTTTCCCCTCATTTTGCTCTCTTTCATTTTGTCAAAACTTTTTGATTTACCTAGGTGTTCATTCCTTTTTGTGTCCTATCAAAAAAGTGATCAATTTTGCATGGAATAATAAAATTTATTGAATAAAGAAGAGAATTACGCGAAAATGCAATGAAACAAGAAATTTTTTTTTCGAAAGCCAAATTGTGGTTTGCCTAGGTAGTTAAAATTACCGATTTTGAAACTTTTCTTGAATTTTTACCTATTTAATGTGCTTTTTGTCAATATTTTCTTATTTAGGTGATGGAGAACTACGTACCAGATGAGGGAGAACAAGAAATTGAAGCAAATAGTCCATTTCCATCACCATTCGACGATGTCGCCTCGATGAAAGTAATGGATGTAAAGAAAAACACGAAATTCGGGAACATTATCGATTATGTCATCAAATATTTCCAGGTTTGTTTCAATTATTTTGGGTTTTAAGTTAAAAATAAATAGATACCTATCTCATTTCTATTGTTTGAGTTAGGATGTTTAGTTTTTATTGTTAGTAACTTTAAAAATACAAATTTTCTATGTTATTATAGTTTCTATTACGATTTTTATGATCAAAAATATCTAAATTGTTATAAATACTGCTACTGAACACAAACGTTCGTTAAAAAAATTATTGAATACTTCACCAAATTAATGAAACTCTTAAAAAAAACTCTAACTTCAACGACATTTTTTTATTTTTAGGATGAAAACAATCGTTTTGTGATGTTCAAAGGAGTCGGAGATGGAGCGGATAAATGCATATCATGTGTTGAAGTTTTAAAGAAAAGATACAAGGTTTGCCAGCTTTTTTCAATAATGAAACAGTTCATAAAAAATGTTCGTTAAATTTGCATTTTTACGTCGTTTCTCAAAGTCCATAAATGCAGTTTATCGATAACTATCTTTTAGGATCCATTTTATCAATGGAATTCAGTCAACTACGGACGAAAGATTGTTTATTGGAATCCAGTTGTCGACGGATTAGATAGGTTGGTTATTGTGTTTTGCGGTAATAAACAGTCAACGAGTTTAGTGTTTCTTAAAATAAAATGTGGGCTTTAAAACCTCATTTTAGGCTACGGGTTACGATTGATACACCAGTGATGTTCATCTTGGTATCAAAAGATCCATTCCCTGATGATTTGCGATGTTTGAGGTCGGCAAGGGCAAGTAACAACTTAACTTGGTTATATGTTGGAAATAACTGAAGATTTACCGTTTGCAAAAGTTTAAATTTATTTTTAGTATGCAGACATCAGTAGATAGACGATGTCCATTTGCGGAAAGTCAAGGAGAGAATCGATCAAGTAGAGGACCGTCGAGCAGCCAAAATACACCGAAGAAACCTCTCAAAAAAGCCAACACCGATAAATGGAAACGACCCGATAAAGTGAGTGTTAGATTATCTACACACTATAGTGTTAAATACTTTGTGAAAACTTTAATAATAGTTTCAGTTTTCGCGAAGATTTTTTATGAGAAGCGAATAGTTAGTAAACTTATCAAACCAATAAAACAACTTTTTATTTTTAGAAAACCCCAGCAGGACGGCGACAATTGGAGGTGGAAAGTGATGAAAGAGCCCGTGTAAGACAAGAAATATCACAAGGAGGAAGAGGGGAAATGTGATTGGAAATGAAAAGCGGGGAATGATAAACGGATTGAAATGATGGATATCATTTGTGTTCATTTCGATTAAAAACCATTTTGTTGTTCACTTTTCAATTCCTGATATGAAATCATTTTTGTTATTACAGCTTATGTGCCTCCATTTCTCCGATTGAACGGGTACTTTTTTTGTTGATTTTTGAATTTTTGAAATAAAAGTTTTATTTTGCAAAGTTTTTCCAAAATTGAGCTGGGACAACAACGAAAGTTTCTAAAGCTTAAGCAAAAGCCATGGATTTTGCTGTAGCACGAAACTGCCACAGCTGATGAAAACTGATTCTTTTCAGAGTGTCTGCGATAGAACGCCACAAACAATGCGCACAATAGCAGAATACGGTGATTCACGATAATAGCAGTCAATACCTCCCATTTTCGGAGCATCCTGAGAAAATATAACTTTTCTGACGGTTTTATTAGTTTTGAAATATGAATGAGCAAAGTTATCCAATTATAATAATTCCTTCAGGTAGCTGGAATTCAACAATTACACCCGATATTTTCTCCAAAGGAAATGCGACAAAAATCACGGATTTGCGTGCAAATGATAGTTGATTTAACAAAAGTTGAAAAAGTAAAAGATAATTTCAGAGAATATTCTTTGGGTGGAACAAAATTTGGAAACGGGACATGGTGATTTGTGGTGGATTGAGATGGGAAATGAAGGAAAAATTGGGAACATGAAGAGATTGGCTGAGGGATATTCTGCGGGGACATCGGGTAAGTTGAAAGGAAATTAAAACAATTCAATTTGAATACCCACCTGAATACTAAGTAGCTATTAAATCGTTTTCAGTTCATGAGTATGGTGGCGGAGCTTTGTCAATTAATCGAAATGATGGATCACCGATCATTTCAACTCCTGATGGAATATTTTGGATTAAAGAATTCAATGAAATTAAGAAAGTTATCGATGGAAAGGTGAAGAAATAAGAATTCTTAAACAAAACGTTTTAGCAAAATTCGATTCGTTTCTCTGACATGGATTCTTTTGGAGATTTTATCGTGACTGTTGTTGAAAATCATCTCAACCCGGGAAATCCCAAGAATTTCATAGCAATGAACAGATTAGATGGAAATGGAGAAATGAAAAATGTTGTGGGAATATGTTTTGCTAATCAAAAAGAAGAGTAAGTTCAGGCTGAAGGAGCTGACTTTTATGCAGCTCCAAGAATCAGTAAAGATGGAAAATTTTTGACGTGGATGCAATGGAATCACAATAATATGGTATTCAAAGGGAAAATCTTGTGATTTCAATCATTTCAGCCATGGGATGAGACATCGATTTTTGTGGCAGAAATCACAAGTGATGGATTTGTGCAAAATAAGAGGGAGATTCTGAGTGGAGTCGGCAAAAATGTAACTAAAAACTGTGGAAATTAGACTGTGATCCTTCCTAAAGTTACCGTAATCTCGCTGTATTTCTTGGTGATTAAGTGGAAAGCACCAAAAGACAAGTTCATTCATTTGTTTAACTTTTAAAAAAGACATCTAAAAATGAGTACGGTAACCTTTTCTGAAGGATATCCTTTAAAAAACTTTAATAACGAGGACAATAGTCTAGTAACAAATAGTAACAAACAAAAGTGAAATACTGCATTCAGATCAATTACATGCAACCATCGTGGTCTGACGATGGAAAATTATATGTGTTATCAGATAAAACAAATTATTGGAATCTTTACGAAGTGAATGGGTGGAAAAATGGAGAATCGTGTAGGATATTATCCAACGAAATCTCAATATATCTATCCAGCAGATCTCAAAACTGTTTACTCGATCAATAAAGAGATTGGCGGTCCATTGTGGAAACTGGGAGAACAGCACTATTCAGTTAGATCGGGGTTAAGAAATTTGCATTTTATAAATGAAACAGTTCATTTTAGGGTAATCCTATTCACTGTGGGCAACCAGCTAAAAGTGAAAATTAAAGAGGAAATTTCGGAGATTGTTTTGCCAGATTACAATGTTTTCTCTCAGCTTCTTGTAATCAGTAAGTCAATTTTATTTATGCAAAAGAAAAATGCATTTCAGACAAGTATTTGATGTTCTGTTTGGCTCAGGGTTCGAAACGATCAAGTACTTTGCTTAAAATTTCATTTGACGGGTTAGTTTGAGGAAAAGTTAAGGTTGATTTATTCAAATTTTAGCACTAAGTATATTGGAGAAGCGATCCGAGAGTCGCGGAGTGCAAAAGAGATTGATTCATATCCAATATCGATCCCTCGAATTGTTTCTTATCAAAATGAAGGAGAGATTATTTCTGGATGGTTTTTTCCACCAAAAGTTTGTTTACTTGGATCTAGATTATTAGAGTATCATTACAAAGATTTAAGAATGACAATTACGAAGCTCCTACCGAATCCCTCCCACCAGCTATTATTCTTGGGCACGAGGGGCCTACAGGTAAACAAAACATATTATTGAAGGTACTCTGAACATTAATCCGTTCTAGAGCAAGCTTATAACGTGTTGGATTTCAATCAGCAATTCTTTACTTCTCGAGGCTTCGCCATCTTTTTCATCAATCATCGAGGATCGACAGGATTTGGAAGTGATTTCAGAAAAAAGTGAGACATCTATAGAGGGTAATTATTGAAGTTTTTCGAACAGATTGTATGGTAATTGGGGTATCTTTGACCGAGATGATATTATTGCGGGTGCACACGCATTGATCGATCAGAAATTGGTGGATCCGAAAAGAGTTGCAATTATGGGGGCATCGGGTTACATTGATTTCTGTGATTTGTAAACTGAAGGGTTCAGCTGGTGGATATTTATTGCTATCTTCAATTTTGAAATCGGAAATCTTTGTGGCGGCCGTCTCAAATTATGGTGTTGCTGATTTGGAGTCATTGACAAAAGTGAGGAGTATTTCTCGGTCTCGAGAGATATTCAGTACTATCTAATTATGAGAGTATTCAGGACACTCACAAGTTCGAACTTCATTATGTAGAGCAACTTGTCGCAAAATATCCCGATGAGATTCAAATTTACAAAGAGAGATCACCAATTGAACATTTAGAGCGGTGAATATTTGGTTTGATAAAAAATATTTAACTACGAGAGGTAAGACAAAACAAGAGACACATTTAGTCTCCATACTCCGATTGCCTTCTTTCATGGAATTGACGATCGAGTCGTGCCAAAGGAGCATTCAATAAGAATTCATGAGATTTTGAAACAGAAAGGAATCCCAACAGCGATCAAATTGTTTCCGGGTTAGTTTCGGGGAAATCGTTGGTAGGAAAATTAAAATCGACTTAATGTCAGGAAAATCCCAATTTTCAGGTGAAGTTCATGGTTTTGCGGGCTCAAAAGCAATTCGCGAATCAATTGAAGGAGCGTATTATTTTCTGTGTCGAGTGATGAACATCCAACCATCGATCGTTTCAAATGTTTGTTCAATCCATCACATTCATGTTGACAAAGACAAGTTTCAGCTTGAAATCTTCAATTTGTGAGAACAAACAAATGCCGATATTTGTGAGAAGCAGAAACATTTTCTTACCTACTCTATAAATCTTTTGAATAAAGTTAATATTCAATCAATGCACTGAGATTCTTTTTTTTGTAAAAGAAGAGTACCTATTTAATTTTTGAATCAAAACATCGTTTGGTCATTTGTTTTTTCACACTTTCTGCTTTTTTAGCGAAAAGCCGTTGACGATGGGTAAATGACCTGTCTTTTGAAATGTGTAGTAGTTCTTTTGCCTTCTCACCTCTCGACACGTTTTCACTACCAAATCACTCACCTTTTGATACCATTTTTGGTTATAAACTAAGTACATAGGTAGAAACTTTTGAGTGGATCCCCCGTAAACCTCTTTCTGTTCACGTTTCTTTAGCAAATTCTTTTGCTTTTTTGATTTGTTGTTTCGTTGTGGTGTTTATGAGGTTTCATGCAATATTCTACTGTTTTAGACCAAAGCAATAAACGAAAGCAGAACGAACAAATCATCGAAAGAATGCCATTTGCCAAAAGGCTTTCAAGGGCTGGAGTCTTCACTTGGACGCCTTCAACGCTCCAATCAACGCCCGGCTTAATCGTCGCTGATTTTGCTCAGCATTTTGATCCACTTGCTGCTCCAGGTATTTAATGGTTTCGTAAGAAATTAGGCAATAGTCTACGTGACCATTGTTGAATAGCTTCAGATTTTGTGTTACCATTCAAATTTAAATTTAGAAAAACAACGACTCGACTGGTTCTCAGTGGATTTATTCAACGGACCATCTACCACAATTCAACCAAAAAGATCTGTCGATGTACCATTTAGGTAGATGTTTGATGGTGCGTATTAAATTAAAAATTACATTTAGAGCAAACTCTCTTTCATGGTGTGGTGCCGCATCGGAGGCTCGACCTTATGGTATTCTCGTAATTGGCGGTGAAGGTGGAGCTCTCCATTTCATCGACCCGACTGCTTTGATACAACGTAAGTTTTATTGTGCGATGTAGTGTGGAAGCGAAACAGAAATTGTTGAATTTGGGTTATTTAGATTCACGACTTGAGACGATTGCTTCTCGAAAGGATCATCAGGGACATGTCCTTGCTACAGATATATCGAAAGACAACAAGTTTGTATCATCTATTTGCTTTTCTAAGCTACCATTATAGATGGGCGATGAGTGGCGGTGGAACGGGTCAATTGCTTCTCTGGGATCTAAATAATTTGAGTCAGCCATTCAGCCCAGGACAACCATCGTGTCCTGATCAGGTGGATGCTTAAAATTTTAGTCAATAAGTATACGATTTAGGTGAAATATATTAGTTGGAATGGACAAATGGAAAGTATTGTGGCAAGTCTTTCCTCTCATCGAGCTTCAATCTGGGATTTGAGAAAAAATGGGGCGCCAGTTGTCGATTTGGCAGAGGTATTTTCTGGCATTTTACAGGTGAAATGTGTTTTTTAGATTGGTGGCGGTTGTGATTGGGCACAGCTGAGCTGGAGTCCAGCTGATGCAATGACTCTTTGGACCGCATCTCAAGCAGGTGATTACATTTGGTGAAGTCGTCTGATTTACGCAAAGCTTTAGATGCGAATCCAATTTTGTGCAAATGGGACCTTCGTTATCCAACTTCGCCAGTAAAAGATCACAAAGTTCATGGTAAAGGAATCACCTGCATCGATTGGTTAGCTTTTTGCTTCCTGATAAATCGTGGCAAAGTTTTTAGGAACCTTGAAGATTCGCGTTTTTTGTTAACGGCTTCCCGGGATCATCAAATTCTTCTCTCCGATCCGGAATCTGGGGATTCACATGGGCGTATTGGAGCAGAAGCATCTGATTGGGCAAGGTATTTCTTTTTCATGTTTTGAAACAATGGGTCTCATTAGGTCGATGGCGTGGTGTCCATCAGAACCTGATCTTGTGGCCGTCCAGTATTTTCAACACCCGATTCAAATTTCTCATTTACAAGGATTTCAAGCACTTGCAGAGCAAGATGAGCAGGTTTAATTACTTATTTGCGTTAAATGAAGTTTTCTTATAGAATTTGCAACACTTGGGCGTGGATCTTTCATCGATTCCGACTTGGGTCAGCCGATCACCCGTTGGCTCAAAATATGGACTGGGGTAACCAAAAATTCGGATTACGACATATTGTGACTTTCAGATGTCGATCAGCAAGTTATCTACGTAAATGGGACGCAACATCGAACCAATGGAAGTATGAAGTCGAAATCAAGAAAATTGAACCAGATCCACAAATTCTTCAAAAGGAACAGGAATTCCAACGAGCAATCGACTTTCAACAATTGGCCGGATTTTGTGAAGATAAGGCACATGCGGAATCTGAACGGTTGGTCTAGATGTAAAAATATGTAAAAAACTAAATTTAATACTCACGGGTTTTTAGAGATATGCAAACTTTATGGTTATTCTTGACTGCCGCATCAAGCGGCCAATCAAGAAAGGAGTATTTGCGCTTGCTTGGATTTGGTATGTTTGACCTATAACTTGTGTAAAAGAGCCTATTTAGGTCCTATGGACGAAATTCCATTAAACTCTGTGGCAAAGACAACAACTAGCATGGAAAATATGGTCAGTTTGACGTTCTTCGAGACAACTAAAAGTTTTTAGGACATACGTGGTCGGAGCGTACTGAGTGCTCACAGTGGGGATAGCGAGGCTGAATTAGCTGAATTAGCAGGCGATCAACTTCCATTAGACTTATCAGCTATCGGTCATTTAATAATTTTTAAGTTTCCAATTTGTTTTATCTTAGATCACTCAACGTGGTCCACAGTCGGACATCTAATATCTGGTGATGACGAGAAGGTTTATCCTTTTATTATTTGTGTGGTTAATTGTGGTTAGGTTTTGAATCACTTGTTGGAGAAGAAAGATTTTACGACCGCACTTTTGCTTTATCGTGATGAACCGATGCTGCTACGCAAGGTGGTCAACCATTATTTTCAAGGTAGGCTATCATGAGCTAATAGCCCAGAGCTATTAAGTTTAAGCATTTACGGTTTAGAAAATTTATCGGCCTCCTCACGCTTACTTGCTTTGTTGGCTACACATAAATATGAACCGCTTGTTAATCATGCACAATCAGCACCTGAGGTGAGTATTTTTACACGTTTCTTTATTATGGTGGTGTGTAAACTGTTTTTAGTCCTGGCGCTATGTTGTGGGCTCAGTGCTATCAAGAGAATCTGATCGTTCAAAAATGGTTAAAGCTCTGAAGGTGTTAGCTGATCGATGGAGACATGGTATGTCCGTTATTAGTCAGTTTGTTTAAGTTCTTTCCAGAAAAATCTACATCTTTTGTGCAATCAGCTCTTTGTGCGGTGATATCCGGCGATCCTGATGGTTTGCTTGGATCGCTTGAGTCTAAAAATCTTGGTTAGTGATTATATTTGAAAAAACTCAGCAAATTTAGAGGAACGAATAACGGCAGTTCGAGTGTTGACAAGGGCACTTCATGTTCGATGTAGTGATCCGAAATGGGAGACGTTCGTTGGCACGCAATGTGGAAGATTGATCGATGTTGGTTGTTTGGAAGCAGCCATGAAATTATTGTCAGAAGCCGATCTCACTCTGCCGGTATGTCTCGTTAGAAATTTTTCCTAATTGATCTTTGATTTTAGGGTTTGATCTATCTTCGTGATGCACTCAAGAAGACGCTTGGTGGAGTACAGCAACAAGTTGGCGATTTAGAAATTTCTTTTAACGAGCTGTGATTTAGGTTTATGGAGCTCAGCACTATGGAAATGACAACAATTTGACGGCTATTGGAAGAAGACAATCGGTGCCTTACCCTCAGCAACAAGCTAATGTGTAAGTGCATAGTTCAAGTTTGTGTCAAAATATTTTTACAGCTACGCACCTACTTCAAATTTACTCCCCCCTCTTCCGACAGCGCCACCATCAATGACCCAGCAACCAAATTATGGAAGTGATGTTTGTCAGTTAATTCTTTAATCAAAGTACTTGCAGGTTCAATCTACGGCGCTTCGTCAAACTATGCTACGATGCCCACCCCA
The DNA here is from genome assembly GCA_958450365.1 of Mesorhabditis belari. Taxonomy (NCBI): domain Eukaryota; kingdom Metazoa; phylum Nematoda; class Chromadorea; order Rhabditida; family Rhabditidae; genus Mesorhabditis; species Mesorhabditis belari. The sequence continues at coordinate 128,043 of CAUEEP010000909.1, forward strand.
CCAGTTACGAATCAACCGGTGGGCAAAGGACGCCTTCTTTTTAAAATGCCGCTTTAGTATGGAAATCCTAATCTAATGATGTCGCAACCTCAATTTGCTTTGCCACACAATCAACTGATGGCACAACGGAGCTACTCACAGTCAGGTCAACCCTCCCTTCAACCAACTGAAGCAGGTCCTCCTCGTTTATCGGAGGCCCATGGTTGGAACGATCCTCCGCCATTACCATCGAAGTCCAATCAACCTCGACCACCTTCCGTAATGCAGGTTTGTCTTTTTGCATCTCTTACTGGATAGTGATTAATGAATAGTATTTTCTCAAATGATAAATCAGGTTCAATGGAAGCCAGCTGAAGGAACAGCCCCTGGGCCTATGATGGGAAAATTACCTCCAATTTCGACCGTAAATCAAATGCCCTATGGACAGGGGATTTCGCCTGGATATAGTCCTGCTATGGCGGCAGTTGCATCGTATGGACAGCCTTCACAGCAATCTCCTTACCAGGAGCTGAAGGTAGGCATGCATATGTGTTTTGACATTTTGACCTAGTTTTAGTTAACGTTGACACCTGAGGACCAAGGCCTCGTTGATCGGATCGTGCAAATAGCTGACGGCGTCTTGGCAATGAATCGTTCATCGGTAACTTTTGATTTGCTACATAATTTTTTTCATTTTAGGCAGTGGTAAGCCGGGTGGAAGAGTTGAAGAAACGGCTGAATAAAGATTTAACGGAACGATTGGCTTACAGAAAGGTAAACTACCGTACATTAGTTACCTAGGCCGTCAAAAATAATCTTTAGTTGGGAGATACGACAAAGAACTTGTTACACCATTGTGGCGAGTCAGCTCTTCGAGGAGATTTTCATGCTGCTCAACAAATTACTCATCAGATGGTCACGACAGGACAAGATTTTGTTGAGGTTTGAATGATTTATGAAAAGTTTATGAGTTGTTCATTTTTTTTACAGGTCTCGGCTTTTCTTCCACCATTGAAGTCATTGCTTTCCCAAGCAGCCCAAGCTTTTCAGCAGAACTATCGCTAAAGCGACTTCTTTTCTGTGATTTAAACTATCTTGTGATTGTCATATCGGTTACTCTATTCATTTTGAGATAACTTTTATTTGCACTGGTATTTCTTTGTTAATTCTTATCTTGCTTGTCAACTAAATAGGTATGTGCTGTTCTCCGAAAAGAGAGCCCTTTAAATATGTACTGAATTTTCGTTAGGGGCTTTTTATAATGTGTAGTAGACATAATTAATTATTAAAGTACGTTGTGGGAATAAAGTTTTTTTGATGTGTTTGATGTATTAAAAAAACCGGTTATGACCATTTGTTACATTGGATTTGCGAAAGACAATTACGGAATTGCTAACGGCAATAACAATTGCTTCGTGGTGGCTGAAACGGCAAGAATGAAAATTAATTTCTTGATCAATATTTTCAGTTCTATCTTTTACCTATGCCGTGGCGGTTTTGATAAAATATTCTTTTTTTAGAAAGATGGATCTTGGCGATATCGATGATGTGGAAAAACTATTATTGGGCCCTTCAGGATTCTCAAGCCTTAGCCTTGGATGTACGAACGAAGAAGAGGGAACAACTGCGCTTGTCGATCGATTAAAAGAAGAAAATGCGAACAAAGGAACTCCGTCAAAATCAGTTGTGATGTTCGATGTAAAGCCGGCTGATGGAGATACGAATCTTTCGACCATGGAAGAAACGGTGAGAAGGGTGAATGGAGGAACCGGACTTGTGTGGGGGCCAAGCAAACGAATACCTATTGCTTTCGGGATACACAAGTTGAGGATCGTGTCGATTGTGGATGATTCGGTTCCCGTCGAAGAGCTGATCGAACACATACAATCAACTCATGAAGATCTCATTCAGTCCGTCGATATTGTCGCTTTTTGTGCTCTCTGATCTCTGATTTCACTTTGACTCCACTTACGATTTACGTGTAGCGGACGGGAAAGGTTTTTGTCTCATCAAATTGATAACCATTTGTCTTTGTTTTGTTGCGATCATTTTACGAAAATAATGATTTCATAGTTAGAGCTATATTTCAGTATGCTTGATCTTGGAATTATTTTTCGTATCTTCTTTGCCTATTTAAATACGATTGTCGGTTTATTTTATTTAAAGCTTGCGATAAATTTTTACATATTTCTACGTTCTGAAAAAGTGTGTTGGCTGACACAAAACGCTCTTACTTACTCTTAGTATTGTTGTTAACGGTTTCCAGCTCTTGTTTTTTGAAAAGATTAATTTGAAATCCCGCCTCAAAATCGTTCTTTTCCGCAATATGTAGGCTTTCAACAGGCGCTTTTCTGGTGTTAATAACGTTTGTCTCAAAAATTAACCAAGGATAACCATCAAATTCTATTCAATTAACAATTGCCATTTGCTTTTTTTCTTGACTTCTTTACGCAGATCAATACTTATTTTTAGATGTCGATGCGAGCCGGAGGTTTTGTGCGTGAGGCGCTGCTTCGACTCAACAAGGGTTCCCCACAGGCCATTACAACTGGAGGTGTGCAGCAACAGCAGAAGAGGACTAACTACAAATATGTTGGAGCGCCAGCTACAACTGATGGAACGCTCGCCGGGGACATCAATGCTGGTCTGAACTCTGTTCTTTTCTCGGAGCTTTTTCGAGGATTTGGCGTCATGTTGGGACACGTATTTATGGAACCAGCTACAATCAACTATCCGTTTGAAAAGGGACCTTTGAGTGCACGTTTTCGGGGAGAGCATGCTTTGAGGCGATATCCATCGGGAGAAGAGCGATGTATTGCGTGCAAGTTGTGCGAAGCTGTTTGCCCGGCACAGGCTATCACGATTGAAGCTGAAACAAGACCCGATGGAAGTAGAAGAACTACTCGCTACGATATTGATATGACTAAATGTATCTACTGTGGATTATGTCAAGAAGCTTGCCCGGTTGATGCAATTGTCGAGGGACCGAACTTTGAGTATTCCACCGAGACTCACGAGGAGCTTTTGTACAATAAGGAAAAGTTGCTGTTGAACGGAGATCGATGGGAACCCGAATTGGCTGCTAATCTCCAGTCCGAATATCTATATCGATAAGAAAATGAAAGATACGTCTTTCCATTTGATTTAGAGTTTTGTGATTTATCGTTTAAACAATTCCGTTCTTTTTTTATTTGGCCAAGTGCTAGATGATAGTAGTTGTAAATAAAGATTTTTAGACGCTAGATGTTCGATAAAGCTAGTGTTATTGGCGATTGGATACCACTAGGACACGTGAAATTAAAGTAAGTGAGTGAGAATATTTGATTGTAAAGGGATGCAAGGAGTTGAACAGTACCATTGTCGAATTTACAGAGAGTCCACATTGTACGAGCTATCTGAAAAGATCAATCTCAACAAAGCCACTCATTTTGCTGGATGTTCTTATGGAGGACCTATAGGTATGGGACTTTTGGCAAGAAGATAAGTTGGATAAGTTGAAGAACATAAAAACAAGGTGATATCATTATATTAATTAATTGCAAATCTATGTGATTGGGATCTGTTCTTCCCTATTGTAATGAATATATAATTTAGCGATAGCCGAATCACGAGATCAAGCTAGTTGGGATGTAATGATTACAACTTCATCGGGAAGGCCTCTTATTAAAAAACCTATCAGAAAAGGTACAAACCACAAATGATTTAACCTGGCTCGTCAAGCAGTGCAATTCAGGTGATGTATTCGGTTTGGGTTGGTCGAGAGCTCAACGATTATTGGTAATTGATAGACACGGTTGTGTGAATCGATATCGAGCAAATGGACAATCTGATGAATCGTTCTACTTTTCTGCGGTAAGCTCGGCAATGCTCTGACACAACTGTAAAAAATTTAGGATAAGTCCGAGATTATCGATTACTGTATTTTTAATTATGGCTCAAGTGATACAGGTATTACACATAAGAACACTAATAGTAAAGACACAAGTATACTTCAAGGAATGGCCGTGCTCGACAGACAATATCGGATCTGGGTTGTAAATTCAGTAAAAGAAGCAATTCCATGGCTTATGCAATCTCGTGAGTTGCACCAAAGTCGAAAATTCAAACAAAATTCAATTTAGCATCTGGTGAAAAACCATCAGGATGGTGTGCATTTCATGGATCGACGTTGAGTACTGTAATTATTGTACATGGAGTGAAATTTATGAGTGGACAACAGGGAGAACATATGAGACCGATGGTTGGTTTGATAAGCTTTATTTAGAAAATGGGGAAAAGAACTGAATCTTAAACTTCTTCAGTTCAAGTTTGATTTATAGTCAACTCCTTGGGCGGAACGAGATGGACAATATGTGAAGATTGTTCCCAATTGGTCGATTTCTTGGATCGGTCTCTATCATTCAAAAAGATTGATACAAGTAAATTTTCGCAAATTGAATGAAAGGAATGAAAAGAAGAAAATTTATTCTTTTGAAAAAC